>CM042842.1:1773085-1795585 GCA_023653725.1 Bungarus multicinctus
GAAAAGAGAAAGAGAAGAAGGAAAAGAAAAGGGAGAAGGGAGGAGAAAGAGAGGGAGAGGGAGAGAGAGAAAGAGAAGGGAGGAGAAGGAGGAAGTGAAGGGAGAAGGAGGAGAAAGAGAAGAAGGAAAAGAAAAAGGGAAAGGAGAAGGCAGGAGCAACAGAAGAGAAGGAAGAGGAGTGAAGAAGAAAGAGAACAAGAAGTGGTGCAGAAAGAGAAGGAAAAGGAAGAGAAGGAAAAATGCAGCCTTGGGCATGTGGAGCACAATTCAATAGGATTTTCAACATCTCTTTGCAACCAAGCCAGAGATACATGAGGAACCTCTGAAAGAAAAACAGGTCAGATCATCGGGAACCTCACCTGATCCAGTTTGAGGACTCTTACAACTGGAGGAACTGGTGCTTCCCATTAAAATCTGATTTTTTAAAAAAAACTTTTAAACCCAACGGGGATCATGAGTAGTCCCTCTTCACGGCATGACCCATAAGACCCCAAATGAAGAGCCAACCTGACTTGGTTACCTGTTTATCCCCCCCCCCATCCCTTTATCTGCTCCTCTAGTGATGGAGGCATCTGCCTGGCTTCATGCATCATGCAAACCCCATTGGTCCAACTCCAACCTGGTTGGACGAAACCTCAGCGCTCGGGTTTCCATATCCTGCTAAACTCAAATGAAGCATCCTGGCTCAGAGATTGGGTGAACCCTGGCATTGTGGTCTAAGCCAACTCACAGACCTTCTAACACAGAGGTCCCCAAACTTGACCCAGGACCTGACTTGGGGTGCCCACATTGCAGCCCTGGTCAAAAGGGCCCAGAAGAGATTATACTACCTGAGACTTCTCAGGAAACAACAACTGAATGGAAAACTGCTGGTGACCTTCTACCGCTGCACCATGGAGAGCATCTTATTTATTTTATTTTATTGATAATTTTGATTTGTATACCGCCCCCTCTCCCAAAAAGGGACTCGGGGCGGTGAACAGTCACAATAAAAACATACAATCAGAAAAGTTAAAAAAGAATTTAAAAATTAATTAAATAGATGGCTAAGACCAATAAAACCCATAAAAAATTAAAATCAAATTAAAAACCCTACTCATAACGTTACGTCAGACCAGCCTGTTGGAAAAGGTGGGTCTTAAGTGCTCGTCGGAAGGCCCGTAGGTCAGTAATGGTCATTAACTCACTGCTCCTGTGTCTGGTTTGCCAATTGCACAGGGGCAGATAGGAAAGTGCCCCAGAGGGTTAATGTCATTGCCCAGAGGATCATGGGTTGCCCTCTCCCCTCTTTGGAACAGCTTTATAGCTCCTGCTGCCTTAAGAAAGTTCAAAACATTCTCAAACATCCATCTCATCCTGGGCACCAGCTTTTTTTGAACTATTATCATCTGGCAGATGGTACAGGAGAATAAAAACAAGGACAAACAGGCTGAAAAACCAGCTTCTATTACAGGGAAGTAACTGTTGAATTCTACTGTATAGTGCAATATTCATGCAATATTGGGGTTTTCAATTCAATTCAATGGACTTCAATGTAGGAAGAGGTTGGTTGAGGGACAAATGCCAAGGAAGCCTTAAGCGACAAGTCCACGAGTCTTAAAGTGGCCAAGTTTGGAGACCTCTGTTCAACACAAGGCCTCCTAGCTCTGGTTCCTGCCTGGGAGAAGAAGCCAGGCAATAAAGTCTACACCATAACAATGAGGAGCACTGGGGTACTTCTGGAGAAGATGGAGAGCCATCAGACGTCAACCTTCTGCCCAGCTCCTGGCCTTCTTGAACCCTGTCTCTTGGGCTGCACAGCTCTCCTGCTGCTTGGCTTGCTGGCCGGCCTCCTTCTCTGATGAGGATCTCACCCAGGGTGGGATTCAAAATTTTTAACAACCGGTTCTGTGGGCGTGGCTTAGTTGGTGGGTGTGGCTTAGTGGTCAGGTGACCGGATGGACATGGCTTGTTGGTCATGTTATTGGCTGGGCGTGGCAATGTCAATATCACTCACATTGAGGCACGCATTTCCTCACCTGGCCTCTCATGACTGTAACAATCGTAAGTGTGAAAAATGGTCACAAGTCACTTTTTTCAGTGCCATTGTAACTTTAAATGGTCACTCCACACAAGCAAAGTACCAGCAAAGGAGGGGGAAAAAACTCCAGAGAAGTTCCTGAGACAGGAAGTCCAGTCCTGCCAAGAATGTAATAAGGGTTAACGGAGAGGCAGTTTCTGTAAGCAACACCAGAATGTTTCCTTCCTGCCTTCCTTACAGGATTAGGCCAGGAATTTCTTCTAACAACCGGTTCTCCAAACTGCTTAGAAGGTTAACAACCGATTCTAGCGAATAGGTGCGAACTGGTGGAATCCCACCCCTTGATCTCACCCACCTTGTCCATGGTGGTGGGGCACACAAAACCCCTCCTGGCTTTTTGACAGCAGAGGAGGCCAGAGGTCCCAACTGAGCGAAGGGCTCAGCCTAAATTGCTCTCCCCCCCTTGGAGCCAAGCCGAAATGTGTCACTCTCTCCAAAGAGGAGCCAGCGAAGAATGGAAACCCTGCGCTGCGACAGTGACAGCCTTCTTGGGCTTATGTTCTTAGCTGGGCTGAGACCAGGATCATGGGCTGTGCAGTCTGATAGAGGAGGTGCCCACAAGAAGATAACAAAGCCAATGTGTGTGCAGCGGATTTGAGGTTCTTAAGGAAGCCTGCAAATCCAAATGGAGACGGAGCCCAGCTGGCCCAGGCAGAGAGAGGACAAGGATTAGAAATTAGCCAAGGTCTTAAGAGGGTCTATTTTTAGAGCCTCACCCCTTCTTCCGACACATTTTGGGCTCCCTAGAAGTGGAGAAGCAAAGCGCCAACCCCTGGCTTTGCTCTCTCTCTCTCGCTCTCTCTCTCTTGCACACAGCGCCCGGGAAAAGATCACACAACGAGGGGAGAGATTACAGCGGCTGGCTTAGCGGCCCAGGAGTGGGAAGGGTTAGAAATGATTTGCAGGGATTTGGCAAATGGGAAAGTGCTCAGAAAGCAGAATTTAATTAGCAAGAGCCAGCATGAATCGGAAGGGCGGGGGAGGTTACAAGTCCTAGCAGCCCAGGATTAAGGGGAGGGGGGGAGAGGAAAGGAGGCCTGTAGCCAGAAAGAGTGAAAGAGGGCAAAGTTAAAATCAGGTCTTCCTTCCTTCCTTCCTTCCCTCACCCACCTACATTCCTCCTTTCCCTTCCTTCCTTCCTTCTTACTTTCCTATC
Source organism: Bungarus multicinctus (assembly GCA_023653725.1). Classification (NCBI taxonomy): domain Eukaryota; kingdom Metazoa; phylum Chordata; class Lepidosauria; order Squamata; family Elapidae; genus Bungarus; species Bungarus multicinctus. The sequence goes on from CM042842.1 coordinate 1,776,322, forward strand.
TTCCTTCATTGCCTCCTTTTCTTCCTTCCCATCTTCATGCCTTCTTTCCCTTCCCTTCCCTCCATCTTTTGTTTCTATTTTACTTCCTTCCCTCCTTTCCTTCCTTCCCTCCTTTCCTTCCTTCCTTCCTACCCCCTCCCTCCCCTCCATCTACATCCCTTCTTTCCCTTCCCTCCTTCTTTTCTTCCTTCTCACTTTCCTATCTTCCTTCATTGCCTCTTTTTCTTCCTTCCCATCTTCATGCCTTCCTTCCCTCCCTTCTTTTCTTCCTTCTCTCCTTTCCTTCCTTCATTTCCTCCTTCCCTTCCTTCCTACCCCTCCCTCCCCTCCATCTACATCCCTTCTTTCCCTTCCCTCCTTCTTTTCTTCCTTCTCACTTTCCTATCTTCCTTCATTGCCTCTTTTTCTTCCTTCCCATCTTCATGCCTTCCTTCCCTCCCTTCTTTTCTTCCTTCTCTCCTTTCCTTCCTTCCTTTCCTCCTTCCCTTCCTTCCTACCCCTCCCTCCCCTCCATCTACATCCCTTCTTTCCCTTCCCTCCGTCTTTTCTTCCTACTTTACTTCCTTCCCTCCTTCTTTTCTTCTTCCTCTCCTTTCCTTCCTTCCTTTTCTCCTTCCCTCCTTCCTACCAGGAGATTCCAGAATTGTAGGTGAAGCAGGGAACCTAAAGACTAGCCCAGAAGATATTAGCAAATCATTCCATTTTATTGGAAAATAGCACAGATCTGTCCACATGATCACCAGGAACCAATTTTTTTTCCTTTTCAAAAAAGGAGGGGGAAAAAAGATTTTACTTTTACCTTTTCAATGTTACACATCTCCAGCATTTGGGTAAGTAAGAGGACTCAGATTCACCCCTGGCAAGAAAAGGGGAAAATCCTTCTAGAGTATTTTCATTTTTGCACATTTTCTTTGCCATAATTTAATATCCCACACAAACTAATAAAATTAAGGGCAGTATATAACTCCAGAAGCACCATTAAAAGAATCCTAACCTGCAAGATTAATATATAACGCTTTAGCCCAGGGGAGATTGCAAATAAAAGTGAAATATGACAATAGCAATTCTGGGTTAATAAATAACTTTAAAGAGAAATAATGAAGAGGCGGCCCACAACTTTAATGGCCTTCTTAAGATTCATTATGTCGAAAATAGCTGCTGGTCCCTCTCTCCCTGTCTCTCCTGGTGGATGCACACAAAATTTACCAGCCGAGTCTCTTGAATGCCTTTTGGACAAGGAAATGGCATTTGTCACAGAAGTGTGACAATGGGCAGACCGTTAGGAAAATGGAAGGAAACCCCATGTTCCTCCCCTCCTCCAATGTTCTTGGATTCCAAATCTCATCACCCCCAGCCAACTTGGCTAACGATCTTTGAGCCCAGCAACAACGAGGCTGCCCCAAATGCGACAATTCAGAAGTTCGGTGTGGTCTCTTCTGTAGGTCCAATTTTCCATTTCCCCTTGAACTTCCGCAGTTTATTAAATGTTAAACTATGAAACTCTTTGATGGGTGTTATTGGGCTGGCTGGATGACAAATTCAAGGGAAGCCTTAGCAAAACAACATTTCCTTCCTTCCTTCCCTTCCTTCCCTTCTTCCCTCCTTCCCTTCCCTTCTTCCTTCCTTCCTTCCTTTCTCTCTTCTTTCTTTCTCTCTTCTTTTTTCTTTCTTTTCTTTTTTATTTCTTTCTTTTCTTTCTTTCCTTCCTTCCTTTCTTTTTTTCCTCTCTCCTTATCTCGACTCTCCAATCAAAGGCCGATAGAGGACAGGTAGACAGTGTCCATTCCTCATTAAATTATCACCTCTGACCTGCATTTGGAACTGTCTGCCACTAGATGGCAACAGCTCCCTGCTGGGTTTAGGGCAGTTCAAAAAAGACTTGATTCAGGATTTTAGAATCAGAAGAAAAGTTACTGACTATCTCTGTGACTTGGTTATTATAAAGTTATATATGCCTCAATGTGTTGTCTGTATCCTGCCAAAAAAACCCCTCTAATTCTACTTTAAAAACAACACCTGGAAAGTATCCTGAGCTGGTGGACTCTAGAAAGAGTGGAGAAAAGAACAACTAAGATGACCAGGAGTCTGGAGGCTAAGGCATACAACGAGCGGTTGCAAGAATTGGGTATGCCTAGTCTAACCAAGAGAAGGACTAGGGGTGACATGATAGCAGTCTTCCAATATCTGAGGGGCTGCCACAAAGAAGAAGAGGGAGTCAATCTCTTCTCCAAACACCTGAAGTAACAGATGGAAACTAATCCAAGAGAGAAGCAACCTGGAATTAAGGAGAAAATTCCTAGCAATGAGAACAATTAATCAGTGGAACATCTGGCCTCCAGAAGTTGTGGGTGCTCCATCACTGGAAGCTTTTAAGAAGAGACTATTTAATCACTTGTCTGAAATGATATGTATAGGATCTCCTGCTTAGCAAGCGGTTGGACTATGAGACCTCCACAATCCCTTCCAACTGTTCTGTATTCTGAGATCCATAGTCAAAATAAGGAGGAATTTCTGACAGTGAGAACAATTCATCACTGAGAAAACTAGCCTCCAGAAGTTGTACAGATCCATCACTGGAAGTTTTTATTTATGTTGTTTTATTTATTTATTTGATTTGTCAATCGCTTACAAGATAATAGGTATAAGTATAAACATAGTTATGAATACATGAAATGGGTACATATAAGAAGAATAAAAGAAACAATAGGACAGGGACGGTAGGCACGTTGGTGCGCTTATGCACACCCCCTACAGGCCTCTTAGGAAAGGGGTGAGGTCAATAGTAGACAGTCTAAGGTTCAAGTTTTTGGGGTTTGGGGAAGAAACCAGAGTCAGGTAGAGTATTCCAGGCACTGACCATTCTGTTGCTGAAGTCATATTTCCTGCAATCAAGTTTGGTGCGGTTAACCTTGAGTTTGTATCTATTGTGTGCTCTTGTGTTGTTATGGTTGAAGCTGAAGTATTCATTGACAAGTAGAACATTGCAATGTATGGTTTTATATACTATACTTAGATCGGATTGAAGGCGGCGTAATTCAAGGTTTTCTAGGTCTAGAATTTCGAGTCTGGTGACATAAAGTATTCTGCAACGAGTAGAGGAGTGGAGAACTCTTCTTGTGAAATATTTCTGGACTTTCTCAACTGTGTTAATATCAGATATGTAATGTGGGTTCCAGACTGATGAGCTGTATTCAAGTATTAGTCTAGCAAATGTTTTGTATGCTGTAGTTAGTAGTGTGATATTACCAGAGAAAAAGCTATGTAGGATTAGGTTAACAACTCTTAATGCCTTTTTGGCTATGTAGTTACAGTGGGCTCTAGCACTTAGGTCATTTGAGATGATCTACACTACAGTGTCTCCTGCTTCAGCAGGGGGGTGAGCTAGAAGACCTCCAAGGTCCCTTCCAACGCTGTTATGCTATGTTTTGTGATAAAATGGTCCAATTTTCTGCAAGAATTTGTTGGTCAAAGCCAGGGGCAAAATTCTACCAGCAGAGAGCAGCAGCAACCTCCCTAATCTCTAAGCCTGCGTTCTCCTGCCTATTAACCAATGTCTCCCTGTAATCATAAAATGTAACTTTGCAATTACGGTGTCGGATTGGAAGTCTCGTGCCAAATTGATATTTTAGCAACAACAGTAAACTTTTGCTGATGGCCGATAATTTGAAGAGCGGGGGCCAGATAAAAAATTCATAATGGCAGAGGCGGCCTGGAGAACGGACAAATTATATTTAATGCTCAGAATTGTCAAGCAATTTGCTGCAGGCCCTGGATGTAATAAACAGAAGATGTGACAAAATGGAATCACACGAACCAGGTGTCCTTGGGCGGCAGAGGCGTCTAGATGGACACGCACAGTGGTTTAAGAGATAACTGGCGAGGAGTTTCCAACTCGGCCATCGCGTTTCCCTAGGATCCAAACGCTGAGGAGCCACGCTTGAGTGTGTGTAGGTGTATGTCTGTGACCTTACACAATGGAGTTTGCTCCTTGTTCATATCCCATAGCTTGCTCTGTCGGTGTTTGTGGGAAGGTGGTGGTTCTTTGATGAGGGCATTGCTTTCTGCTTGAGTGTTTGTCTGGGGTTAATCCCTGATTATCTGGATGCTGGTGGCTGAAGAGGATGTGCTTTGTCTTTTTCCTTCCTCCCTCCCTTACTTTCCTTTTATTCTCCCTCCATTCCTTTCCTTCCTCCCTCCCGCCTTTTCCTTCCTTCCTTCCTTCCTTCCTTCCTTCCTTCCTTCCTTCCTTCCTTTCCTGCCTCCCTTTCTCCCTGTCTCCCTCATTTTCCTTCCTTCCCTTCCTCCCTCCTTCATTTTCCTCCCTCCCTCCCTCCTTTTCCTTCCTTCCTTCCTTCCCTCCGTCATTTTCCTGCCTTCCTTCCTTCCCCTTCTTTCCTGCCTCCTTTCCTACCGCCTTGCCTTCATTTTCCTCCCTCCCTTCCTTTTCCTTCCTCCTTCCTTCTTCCTTCCTTCCTTCCTTCCTTCCTTCCTTCCTTTTCCTTCCCCTTTTCCTCCCTTCCTCCCTCATTTTCCTTCCTTCCTCCCTCCGCTCCTTTTTCCTTCCTTCCTTCCTTCCTTCCTTCCTTCCTTCCTGCTCCCTTCTCCCTGTCTCCCTCATTTTTCCTTCCTCCCTTCCTCCCCTCCTTCCCCTCCCTCCTCCTTTTCCTTCCTTCCTTCCTTCCTTCCTTCCTTCCATTCCTTCCTTCCTTCCTTCCTTCCTTCCTTCCTTCCTTTCCTGCCTCCCTTTCTCCCCGTCTCCCTCATTTTCCTTCCTTCCCTCCCTCCCTCCTTCATTTTCCTCCCTCCCTCCTCCCTCCTTTTCCTTCCTTCCTTCCTTCCTTCCTTCCTTCCTTCCTTCCTTCCTTCCTTCCTTCCTCTTTTCCTGCCTCCCTTTCTCACTCTCCCTCATTTTCCTTCCTTCCTTCCCTTCCTCCCTCCTTCCTTTTCCTCCCTTCCTCCCTCCCTCCTTTTCCTTCCTTCCTTCCTTCCTTCCTTCCTTCCTTCCTTCCTTCCTTCCTTCCTTCCTTCCTTCCTTCCCTGCCTCCCTTTCTCCTCCCTCCTTTGCCTCCCTCCCTCCCTGCCTTCCTTGGATTACCTGTACAGCTTAAATTCAGTCTCCCCGAGTGGGCTTTCAAACCCCTTCGAGAAAGTGCCTTCCCCCCTCCCCCCCCCAATGTTGGAGAAAGCTGCTTAAAAATTCAAAGGCAATTATGCAATTAAATATTAAAACATGCACACGGTTCCTCAGGCAACTTGCATGCTGCCGCTTTCGCTTGGAGCGATTGGCAGATCCTGGCAAATCTCACTGGGATCTTTGAGAAGGGAGATACCAACATGTCGACAACTTTAATTGATCCATGGCTGTGGGACAAGAGCTCTAATTGGGGGGCTTCACTCCCACTACACACACACACACACACACACACACACCAGTGCTGGGGAAGGAATAAATGAAGATGCTTCTTGCACCCCTGGTCTTTCCCAGGGAGTGCACCGCCAAGCCACATCTGGGTGAGGCCTCAGTGCCCCGGCTGTGCCAGGCTTTTGGGAACACTGGAAGCTTCAGGCTCTTCCAGCCAAAGTCTTTGGTTACAGGTGGTTGTTTCGGCCAAATGTTGACTCCTGCTGATGCTCCTGATCTTCAGATTCTCATGAACCAGAGTGATATCCTAACACCGGGGCTGCGAACATCTAGCCTGAAATAGGGGACCTTGCTCTTTGGTTGGACTGGAGGCACAAAGAAAGTGTCTCTTTTCTTCTTCTTCTTCTTCTTCTTCTTCTTCTTCTTCTTCTTCTTCTTCTTCTTCTTCTTCTTCTTCTTCTTCTTCTTCTTCTTCTTCTTCTTCTTCTTCTTCTTCTTCTTTTCTTCTTCTTCTTCTTCTTCTTCTTCTTCTTCTTCTTCTTCTTCTTCTTCTTCTTCTTCTTCTTCTTCTTCTTCTTCTTCCTCTTCCTCTTCTTCTTCTTCTTCTACTACTACTACTACTACTACTACTACTACTACTACTACTACTACTCTTCCTCCCCATCCTTCTCTCTGCAAATTCCCCCCAGTTGGGTCATGAAATGTCTGCAAAAACAATCAAGCTTGGAGAGCACCAAGGACCCCATAATTCTTCTCCATCTCCTCCTTCTCGTTTTCCTTGGCCTCGTCTCTGTAAACCCATCTCCTTCTAGCACTAATGGTTTTATCTAGTTGGGTCATGAAATGTCAGCAAAAAAAAAACAATCTTGGAGAGCACCAAGGACACCATAGTTCTTCTCCTCCTCCTCCTCCTCCTCCTCCTCCTCCTCCTCCTCTTCCTCCTCCTCTTGTCAAAGCTAGGAAGAAAATAACCAATGTTTCTTGGGCTAGACACAACCACTATGTAAACATCTAGCAGATGTCTTTCAACCTCAAAGCCAGGAAGAGAATGACAACATCTCTCTGAAAACATGGAGGAGAAGATCCAAGGTTTAAATCCTGGACTGGATAAAGATATAGAGATTACCACAGATGTTCTACAAGAGGCAAATTTATACTTGCTTGTCTTCTTTTTTGACTGTAGCTTATCTAGTGTCGAGTCTGTGAATTTTTGCTCCCAGCAAGTTCCTGAATACCAAGTGATTTTTGGAGAGTTGAGGTTCATTGCTGTACCTGGATACAGGTGTAACTTGACACCTCCTCAGTGGCTGGCATTGCAATTCCCAGAATTGCCCGCCTGCAGGGCCCAGAAAAGTCCAAGAACATCCATTAACTCTGGTGACGTGTCCTGCCGGTGCTCAGATATGAGAAATTATTTTCCGAAGAAGCTGCTTCCTTCCTTTGAAATAGAGAAGGCTCCAGGAAAGAGATTGGCGAGGCCTTGATAAAATCTAACTATGATGCAGCTTCACCTTTGCAGATGATCTACCCAGAGACTTAACCTCCTTTTCCTCCTCCCCCCACCAGTTTAATTACTGGAGAAGGATGTTTATCAATAAAAACACACATTTGGGTGCAAGGCCAACCTTCTGTGTGCCTAGCCGAGCTAATGGACTCCTACAGCATCACGGAGCACAGAGAGTCTCTTCAGAGACAATAATAACACTTTGGCCCCTTGTAATATTTCAAAGCTCTATACACATATGAATGAATTAAGCCTCCTGATACCCTCCAGAGGGAGAGTTTAAAGAGTAAAGGCCACCAAAACTTCCTGGCTTTAATTCACCTAAGCCCATCCTGGACAACTGCTTTTTATATCCAGAAATTACGAGCCCAAAGAATTGGAGGTGAGAATGAGCCGAAGGTGCAATCCGTAAGACTGGTTAAGGCGATGCTACATGGCACCATGATAGAAACCTCCAGAGAAAGCCAGAGATGGGGCAAATTGGGACAAGAATGCTTAACCATGGTTTGTGTCTGCCAACTTTAAGCGCCAGAAAATTATATATATAAATAAAGTGCCAAATTGCCAACTGCGAAAATGCTAAACAGGTCAGGAGTAAACAGCCCAACCAAAAACCCTTTAGGATCACCCAAGGGCAAGCCACTAGAATATAAACTGAGAGAAAACTTCACTCCTTTCTAGCATTGATGATGTTACCTAGTTGGGTCATGAAACATGTGCAAGAAAACGAACAAACTCAGAGAGCACCAAGGACCCCATAATTTTCCTCCTCTCTGCAAACCCCACTTTCTTCTAGCATTGATGCTGATATCTAGTTTGGGTAAAGAAATATCTGCAAGAAAACAATCAAGCTGAGAGAGCACCAAGGAACCCTCATAAATAAAGCATGCCTGGTACAATTGACAAGAAGGAGCAAAGCTTCATCAATTACGATCTCAGTGGATCACGCTGTGAACGCCATGAAAGGAAATGTGTCCTTGTACGCCACTGGAAACTCAAAAGAGTTTCCTGAAACCTGTTTTCAACCTTCTGCTCACTCTGGGCTTGAAGTGGTGCAATTGTTGAGAAGACTCTGCTCAAGTTCCATTTGGAGCTGTCCAAGGTCCTGCGGTCCTACTCTCAGCTCTCCTTGTGACCTTGGGCTGCTGGTCCAGGAATTAAGGCTAGTCACATAGGATGCTTAATCCATTGGGAGGTATAAACCCCTGCCAATAGCTCTCTCTACCTGACTTTTATTTTTATTTTCAATTTGTTTATTTCAATCTGATTTGATTTCAGTACCACCCAACTCCAAAATAACACTGGATGGCTCATGATATCAAACAAAAAACAACCTAAAAAGACATTGCAATATAATAAGCAAGATAGCATCTGACCAATTAATACAGAACATGTTCAAAACAATAGAAATAAATAGAAAGCTGGTGAAGCAAAACAGCCGCCGTAAGATCCACCCTTCTTTTCAAGCATCCCTTCGCTTGAAAATAAAAAGGGTAAAACCGCAACTTGTTATTTTGTTTGAAAATGTGTTCATTGTCCAGAAAAGAACGTAAAGAAAAACCAGGGAAGCCAAGAGAAGAGAAGACAAAAATGGGTGAGAAGGATCTACCAAGAAGCTTAAAGATTCAGGCATGATCCAACATCAAGAGCTGGGCACCCCAGCTTCTGTGACAAAGCTATGCAGAAGTTGCTCCAGCCATGGTGGGACAGGAGAACCCTACTCCCCAGTAACCCTGCTCCCAGACTGTACAAGCAATGATGGTCAATCAGTTGGCAAATTATGGGCACGATTGATAGATCTGGCTACAACATTGTATACAAGTGTGGACAAGGAGAAGCAATTTCCCCCTTTCAAAAATACTAGAATGTAAAAAGAGTTGGACCAATTCATGAAGATCCTGGAAATCAGTGACCTTTAGTCTTGATGGGCACGGGAACGGCCTTTGAAGCCCATCTACTGAGGGACTGGTGGGCTTGCTTGGCCAATTGGTTGGCCACTGCGAGAAGAGACAACTGAACTATTGATTCTCGGTGCTGGTGGCCACCAGCTTGAATGGCTTTTTAAAAAAGGTTGGACCAATTCATGGAAATCCTAGGGATTGACCATTCTTAGCCTTGATGGTAGGAAGACTGAAGGTCTCTGAAGGCCATCTACTGAAGGACTGGTGTCTTGCTTGGGCACTTGGTTGGCCATTGACTTCATCTGGCCTACTAGTGATTCTCAATGGTGTTGGCTACCAGCTTGACTGGCTTCAAAAGAAGGGGTTGAGCCAATTCATAGAAGTCCTGGAGTCAGCCATCTTAGCCTTGATGGTAGATGTTCTGCCTTGAAGGCCATCTGCAGAGAATCTGGTGGACTTTGTTGAGCAGTTGGTGATGCCACTGTCTGTTGGACAAGGTGGGCCGGGGTTTGATCCAGTAGGACAAGGCTGATCTTCGTATGTTCTTCACATCACATCAGCTTCAGAAACCCAGAAGATTTACCAGCTCCTAATTCTGACGCCTGGATTCTTGGGGAGGAAATCTGAATTTTATGAATTCTCACTCTTCCCTACTTGCAAATAGTAGCTAATTTATGATCAATCCCCCTTAAAACAAAAAAACGTATATGTTTTCCTTCTGATCATATGCCCCGCTGCAATTAGATCGTTTTAATTTCACCGTTGATGAGTTATTCTCCTATTAAAAGTTGAGAGGGTGGTGGTGGAGTGGAATAGAGTAGAACTTTTATTATTTAAAAAAAAAAGTAGCAAAAAAAAGCAGAACAGAGACTGGAATAAATCTGCAGAAAGAAGACGCCAGGTCTAAAATCAGCAAGGGGTTTGCAAAAGTGGCTTCCCCCTTTTTCCCTCCCCCCGCCCTTGAAAAAGTTAGTCGAATAAAAGTACTTAAGCAGAGGGGGGGGGGTCTTCCCTCCCCTTCCCTGCCTGTCACGTCTTCCTTTTGACATCCTTACCTGATGCAAAGCGCCGTTTGGCCTCGGCAGGGCCCCCCATTAAATGTTTTATCCAAGTTGCTCCTTCCATCTTCGCGTTAGCAACTTTAATGGGGGAATATTACCATATTAATTGCTATTGTGAATCAAAAGATACTTATATCATCCCAGCTTTCATTAACTGTCAGAGAAAGATTTTTTTTCTCCCTTTCCCCACTGAGTCAAAAGTGACCACTTTTCTTAATCCCTTCTTTAAAAGCTCTGTGATTTCTCCTTGATGGGGGCTTCTTTGGGAACATGGCTTGGTTTCCCTCCCCCCTTCTCTCTCTCTCCCCCCCCTCTCTCTTCCCCCTCCCCTCTTTCTTCTTTTCGCCTGGACTTAAATTTGGAATTCAAGAGACGTTTCTCCAATTGTGATAAGCAGAATTAAATCTCTTTCTTCCTCCCCTCCCACCCCAAGTTTCCCTTCCCTTCCTCTTTCTTATTTACTTCTTAGATCCGGGGGAATAATTTTTAGATTTCAGCGCAAGGGCCAGCAAAGCCAAGAGGTTTTGGGGTGAAAGGAGAAGAGATTCAGCAGCTAACTTTGGACTGTATTAAGGTGCTGGATTAGCAAAGTGGGGGGGGGGGGTTGTGAGAGAGGGTACAAAAGCCAGTTAAGTATGTTCTAAAAGCACCGATTCTGTTATTTTCCTTTCTAGAGAGAAATTCCCACCAGGTCCTCCTTGAAGCAGAGAGGGGACTGCCTTTGGGGCGCCTGAATTCTTCTTCTATTTTTCTTTTGATTTTATAGAAGGATGCTGACCCAATCCTGAATCCAAAATCTGAAATTCCAAATTGATAAAAAAAAAAGAGATCCCCCCCCCCATCTCTACCCCAAACCCTCAAGTGAAAAAAACCTCTCACATAGGGAGGGTTGATCCTTATGATCGGTCATGGATCGGTTCTGGATTTCCACTTTCCTCTCTCTCTCTCTCTTTCTCTCTCTCCTTTTGTGACCATTGGGGAAGCCAGATTCACATAACAACTGAGTTACTAACTTCACAGCAGTGGCAGGAAAAGGTGGGGGTAAAACTCACTCGAGAGCTGTCTCGCTTAGCAACGGCAATACTGAAGGCAATTATGGTCGTAAGTCAAAGACTATCTGTATCATGGGGCCTGTTTTAATTGATCCCTGTTGTTAAGGCAGCCCCCTCATTTTATTGCAGACCAGGTCCAGATGCAGTTTGCACTGTAGAGGAAAATCTGGCCCATTTAAGGCCTAACTACAGGCAATCCTCATTTTACAAGAGTTCATTTAGTGACCGTTGCAAACTGTGCATAATGGCCTTTGAATTTCTAAACTTCTTTCTCCAACATTTGGGGGGGGGAGGCACTTTTTCAGAGGGGTCTGAATGCCCACTCAGGGGGAGTGTCATGCCCCTGTCGGAGTCTGAATCAGAGGAGGAAGATGAAGAGCCGACAGGGAGTGGGAGTGTGGCTCCGTTGGCTGTGGAGAAAACTGGGGGAGGTCAAAGTCCGGCTGGGCAGAACAGGGAAGAGGGAGAACAAGGGAGAGGGAGTTCAGAGGAAGAGCTAGGCCCACCCCCTCTTCTTTCTAGGGCATGCAGGGAGAAATGGAGAAGAGAACAACATGGGTTGCATGGCTTACGGGGGAGAAAAGGGCCCTGATTCTCTTAGTTAGCCACAGCTGGCAAGAGAGTTTAAAGAGATGCAAGCTGAGTGCGGTGGCTGCTGGGATCAAACGTGAGTTTATCTTGTGTTGACTTTGGTTATCTGTGTTCCTGGCGTTTTATTTATTTATTTATTTATTTATTTATTTATTTATTTATTTATTTATTTATTTATTTATTTATTTATTTATTTACAAGATTTATATACCCGCTCTTTGGAATGGGCTGCCCCCGGGGCTACGAACAACCACTGACCTGAGGGCGTTTAGAAACCTGGCTCTTTGAGCAGGCCGGCCTGAGCTGACTTCAAATGGGATTTTAAATAAGGGGTTTTAGATTTGATTGGTTGGGGTATGAAAGTTTTAGCTTATTTTAATCGGGGGTTTTAAATTTTTAATTTGGACAGCCCATAATTTAATTCTTTTTTAATCGTATTTATATCTGTAATTTATATGTATTTTAGTTGGCTGTTCACCGCTCTGAGTCCTTCGGGAGAAGGGCGGTATATAAAATTATTAAAAATATATATATATATACCGCCCACTCTCCCTGCGGGACTCGGGGCGGTGTACAGCCATTAAAAAATACAAATACAGTCTTCCCAACTGTGTGAGTTTTGCCTTGCTTTCAAGTTTGACATTCCTGCTCCTGCCCTGCCAGATTAATTACTTCAGTTTGGCTTGTCTGGACTTTAAGTTACAGTTTGTGTTTACCTTGTTTTGGACTTAATTTCCTCCACTTAAAGCCTGTTCCTGGGAGTTTTTCTCCAGCCCGAAGGTAACCTGGACATTGGGGGCAAAGTTGGAGATAATAAAGGGACCCTTAAGGCTTATCTGACTGTGTTACCTTTGTGCCACGCCCCTTTAGGTCATCACAGGGAGACTAAATTTAAGCCGTACAGGTAATCCTCAATTACAACAATTCACTTAGATACCCTTTGAAGTTACGACAGCACTGAGGGGGAAAAAGTGACTTAGAAGCATTTTTCATACTTACGATTGTGGCAGCATCCTCACAGTCATGCAATTCAAATTCGGACGCTTGGCAACTGACTCATACTTATGACGGTTGCAGGGTCTCATGTGATTCCCCCTTCCGAGGAGCCAAGTCAACGGGGTGGGGGGGAGCCAGATTCATTTCACAAGCGGGTCCACAAACTTAGCCAGGATTCACTGAACAACGGCGGCAAGAGAAGCCCTAAGGCGGGGCCCAACTCCCTTCCCCGGGGTCTCACTTAGGGACGGAAATGTTGTGCTCCATTGCAGCCGTACGCTGAGGACTACCTAGAACAGGGTCCTGTGGGGGTGGAGCATTTTTTACAAGGGCACCCTTGGTAGAAGCCCAAGTTCACAGCAACCCCTGGAACAGAAGCTGCCTTCAGAGGTCATGGGAGCTTCACCCCTGGAAGCTTTCAAGAAGAGACTGGACTGCCCTCTGTCAGAAACGGTGTAGGGTCTGCTTGGATGGGGGGGTTGGACTAGATGACCTCCAAGGTCCCTTCCAACTCTGTTAATCTGTGTAATCTGTATAAACTCAGTGCTGAGGATGCAGAAGACCCCCAGCCCCCCCCCCTTCCCAGGGCTGAAAGGACTACCATCTGTCAGAAATGGTGTAGGGTCTCCTGCTTGGCTGGGGGGGTTGGACTAGATGATCTCCAAGTTCCCTTCCAACTGTGTAATCCGTATAAACTCAGCACTGAGGATGCAAAGGACTCCTGCCCTCCCACCTCCCCAGGGCCGAAAGGACTGCCGTTTCCTGCTTGGGTGGGGCAGGAGGGGTTGGACTAGATGATCTCCAAGGTCCCTTCCAACTGTATAATCTTTATAAACTCAGCGCTGAGGATGCAGAAGACCCCCCCAGCCCCCCCTCCCCAGGGCTGAAAGGGACCGCCCCGGGGTGGGGGGGGAACACTAGGATTCAATCAAGGCCGCACGAGCAGGTTGCCCAAGACCACTTTGTGAGCTCCCCTCGCTCGCTCGCTCGTGCCGATGGGTTAATGGGGCAGAAGGTGGTGGGGGTGGGGAGGGGGAGGGGAGGGGAGGCGGGTTGCAGCATCCGGCAGGGCTGGGGGGGGGAATGTGGATGTCGGTCCTGGGGGAGGCAGCCAAGGAAGAAGTGTCAATAGAGGCCTGGAAGACAAAAGGAGAATAGGGGAGGCAGATGGGAGCGATAGAAGAGCACGGGGGCCGGAAGGGGGGCGGGGTTGGGGGGGCAGGGGGGAGGGAGGGAGGGAGAGAGAAAGGAAGAAAGAAAGAGAAAGGGAAGGGGGCGTGGGAGGTGGTGGAGAAAAACAATTAGGAGGCGCTGGAAACAGACAGCTTTATCATTTATCAGTTAATCAGGCTGGGGGTGGACAGGATTTGAACGGACACCCCCACCCTGGAACATGAGCTCTGCCATCAAAGCAAAACAGAAGTTGGTGGGTGGGGGTCAGAGGGGGGAGACACGCCCCCTCCTGCCTCCAAAGCGAGCAGAGGTGGGGAGGGGACGGGGGAGGGGGGAGAGAAGGAGAAGGAGTCGGGGGTTGAATCCCTGCCTTGCAAAACGCCAGGTGGCCCCCGGGAACCATGCAAGGGTTCAGCTCTGCTGGGCCTTGGGCTGTTGGGGTTCTGTCCTGGGGGGGGGTGGGTCACTTTCAGGGCGTTGACTAGGTTGGCTTGGCTGTCCTTGCCCCAGAGGAGGAGGAGGAGGGGGTCAAGCTATTCTCCAAAGCCCCCCTGAAGGTCGGACAAGGAACAATAGATGGAAACTGAACAAGGAGAGATTCAACCTGGAAGTAAGGAGAAACTTTCTGACAGGGAGAGCAATCAACCCATGGAAAAGAAGTTGCCTTCAGAAGTTTTAGCATTTCTTTTAGTATTTATTTGATTTGTCAATCGCTTACAAGACACAGGTATAAGAATAAATATAGTTTTGAATACATGAGATAGATACTTGTAAGAAAAATAAAAAGAAACAATAGGACAGTTGTGGGAGCTTCATCCCTGGAGGCTTTCAAGAAGAGACTGGACTGCCATTTGTCAGAAATGGTGTAGGGTCTCCCATTTGGGCGGGGGGATTGGACTAGATGACCTACAAGGTCCCTTCCAACTCTGTAAATCTGTATCTGTTTCTTTCAACCCTATTATTATCTATCTAAGATGATCAGAGACCTGGAGACTAAAACATACGATGAACGGTTGCAGGAACTGGGCCTGGCTAGTCTAGTCAAGTGAAGAGAAGGACCAGGGGAGATAGGAGAGCATCTTCCAATATTTGAGGGGCTGCTGCAGGGAGGAAGGGGGTCAAGCTATTTTCTAAAGCGCCTGAAGGCCAGACAAGGTATAATGGATGGAAACTGATCAAGGAGAGATTCAACATGGAAGTAAGGAGAAACTTTCTGACAGGGAGAACAATCCACCCATGGAACAGAAGTTGCCTTCAGAAGTTGTGGGAGCTTCATCCCTGGAGACTTTCAAGAAGAGACTGAACTGTCATCTGTCAGAAATGGTGTAGGGTCTCCTGCTTGGGCCCCCGGGGGGTTGGACTAGATGACCTACAAGGTCCCTTCCAACTCTGATTATCTGCTTCTATATGTTATCCCTTTACACACACACATCCTCCCTCCCCGGTTCAGCTGGGGGTGTCACAGTTGTAGCTCTCGATGTAATCTTCTAGCCAAAGGCGGGCACACAGGCGACACACCTTAATTTACACTTAGTTTAGTCTACTTTATTGTCATTGCACCTCGTACAACGCAATTAAAGGTCACCTTCAGTGTACATTATAACTATAAAAATAAAACACAAAGGCACATCCTTTGCATTCTATACAACGGAATTGAAAATCCCAGATTTTTGCATTGATGTTGCACTACACAGTAGATTCAACAGAGCTACTGCCCTGGGATAGAAGCTGTTTTTCAATAATAATAATAATAACAACAACAATAATCATAATAATAATAATAATAATGCAGAAGGCCACCTTACTGGGATCTGCTTGCATAATCCGCCGATACATCACGATAAACTCTTGGGAAGTGTTCGACTAGTCATTTGTGATACGAACCCCAGCATGGTTATCTTGTTTGCTGTGTATACTGTCATTTTGTGTATAATAATAATAATAACAACAACAACAACAGATAATCAGAGTTAGAAGGGACCTTGTAGGTCATCTAGTCCAAACCCCCTACCCAAGCAGCAGACCCTACACCATTTCTGATAAATGAGAATCCAATCTCTTCTTGAAAATCTCAAGTGATGAAGCTCCCACAACTTCCAAGGTCAATCTTCCATGGGTTGATTGTTCTCCCTGTCAGAAAATTCCTGAATAGATAGATGGATGGAAGGATGAACAGATGGATGGATGGATGGATGGATGAACAGATGGAAGGAGGGTGGAAGAATGGAAGGATAGAAAGATGGAAGGTGGGTGGGTGGAAAAATAGAAAAATAGATGGATGGATGAGTTGTTTGTGTGAGTGAGTGTGTGCCAAAAGTCAAGATGGCAGCCACTGCACAATAAAGAAGAGTTTCCTTCAATCCCATGGAGGAAGCTGCCACATTGCCTTTCTTAACATGTGTCTTTCCTGGCCCTCTCCTGATCATCTTTTCAATTCAAAGCATCAATGAACTTCAGGAATAACCCAGGATACTTTTCTTCTTGGGACTATGACCTCTCAAAGGTCAAAGAACTTTTCTTTGGGCCCTTTAGAGCAGGGCTCTCCAACCTTGGCAACTTTAAGGCTTGTGGACTTCAACTCCCAGAGTTCCTCAGCCAGGTGGCTGAGGAATTCTGGGAGTTGAAGTCCATAAGTCTTAAAGTTGCCAAGATTGGAGACCGCTGCTTGAGAGGAGAGGAGGAGAAAAGTTAAAGCTATTTTAGGCTAGACATTTTAGATCCACTTCCTATTTCCACCCTGCTTCTGAGCCCCTCAAACAACCGTCCAGTGTTGTATTCTCATTTTCCTGCTTAAACCCCCCACCACTCGGCTCTATCTATATCAGGGCAGGACTTTTTCTTTTTTCAAAAATATGCCTGCTCTTTTCCGACGCATTTTGAAGGGCAAAGTTTTAACCAATTTGACATCTTTCGGAGCTGCAGTGCGGGCGGGCAGCCTCTAGGCGGCGCTGCACCCCTGTATAGCAAGGCGGCTCCCGCCTGCCAGCTCTCTCTCTCTCCCCTCCCCCCCCCCGCTCCACTCGATGCTGTTTAATTAACGTGCAAATTGAGTAGATTAAATGACTCTAAATAATTAGCCACAGATCCTATAAACAGGATAACATATTTAATTAAGCAGCGATATAGATTTTGGAAACTGTTAATGTTCTTTCCAAAGTGGCTCCCTCTGATCTCGCCTCTTTATTTTTTTATTCTTCTTTTTTTTTGCGCTTTCAACTTCAAAACAGTATCCCCCACCCCTTTTGAGAAGAAACATCCCCTCCGAATCGGGGGCGGCGGGGGCGAGCGAGCGAAATAGATTTATTTGCACAAACACGAGCTTTGCAGAAAGAGAGAGAGAATTAAAAAAAAAAAAAAACTTTGGCTAGGAACTTTCTGTCCGAGGCCAAAATAGAGAATATTTGGGGGAGGGGGCGGGGAGTGGGGGAGAGGGAGATTTTACACACACACACACACACAAACACAAACACCCTTCCTGGGATAGACGGCGGCCCTGCAAACAGACCCACCGTGTGTGGGGTAAGGTAAGTGAAAATAAAATCCAATTTCATTATATCAATCAAATTTAATTGGCAATTTGTATAAGCAGTGACCATCTTGGCTTTAGGTTAAAAAAAAAAAAGAAAAGAAAGAAAGAAAACTATTACGGTAGAAGAGGAAAGTCGGACTGCTGCTAAAAAATCTTGGTTACTTAATTAGTGTCTGAACTGCCTAGTGGAGAGGGAGAGAGAGAGAGAGAGAGAGAGAGAAAGCGATCCTCAGATTTACTTTCTACAAAGAGGTATCGGCGCGGACAATTCATTAGACAGGCGGCTTGTAAATTAGAGCTAAGTTAACCTGATTTCCCTTAATTAAAACATCTTTTCTCGTTTACGATGTGGATATAAGTAGATCTCTGGGGTTTTGAATTTTCTACAACAGCAGATGGTCAACCTAGAAGCAGATAATAGTTAACGCTTTCTCCCGAGCAGATCCGAACAACGTGAGTTGGCGACTCCGGCACGGATTAAAAAGTTAAGGCGAACCGAGGATGGTTAACCCTTCCGAGTGCAGGTTACAGACGCCAAACAAAGCCGGGGCGAGCGGGGGAAGGGAGGGGAGGCTGCCTTGGCACACACCGCCCACCCAGCCGCTGGAAGGCTGGGGGATCTAGGCCGGGAAGAGTCCCTTCTTGGCGGCCGGAAAAGAAAGCGCCCAAGTCCAGCCCGGAAAAAGACACGCGGGGCTCGTTAATATTAAGATTATTTAGCGCAGGAGAGCTGGCGCCGTCCGTGCCCACCCCCCAAAAAAATAAAACCAAAAACCGGAGTATCCAAAATTCACCTAAAGCGGCGGTTGCCTCTCTTTAGGGCTTGGCAGGCCGGTTCCGAACAGGCCAAGACCTGGTAGCGGGCTGCGACCCAGGGGTTTTCGGGACCTCTGACCTAAGGGATACCCCCCCCCCCAAATAAGGATTCTAATTGGAGCCCAAAGGACGTTCCCCTTGCTCCTCTCTGGTTTTCTTCCTTCCGGGATTTGACTGGTCTACCTTTGAGGGATGTAGTGAGGAAGGCAGCTAAGTCCTGTCTGTGGGGCGCAGCCTCTCCGGGGATGCTAAAAAAGGATCTGGTTTTGTGCGTTCGCGGGATCCAGGGAACGTAAGGGTGTTAGGCTAAAAGACGGGTCGATGTGTTGTGGGAACGTAACTGTTTTGCCCCGGGCATTTCCTCTGTGGGTGGCATTCTCTTCTCCCGCCCCCTTTGGAAAGGAAATACTTCTGAAAAAGAGAGAAAAGAGAGAGGGTCGGAAGCTTTTATGGGGCACAGCGGGAAGGAAGCCTGGCACAAGGACCCCCGTCGCCAGTGACACTTTCACACGTGACCGGGGCTGTTTCTTTGCCAGTATTTTCCGAACCTGGCATTTTGCAAGAAACGGGGATTGCCAAAGGTGACATCCAAGAGACTAAGGTGGCGTTTCTTTTTGGGAAGGAAGGGAGAGAGAGAGAAAGAGAAAGAGAAAGAGAGATAGACAGAAAGATAAAATAGATAGATAGATAGATAGATGGATGGATGGATGGATGGATGGATGGATGGATGGATGGATGGATAGATAGATAGATAGATAGATAGATAGATAGATAGATAGATAGATAGATAGATAGATAGATAGATAGATAGATAGATAGAAAAAAGAGAGTTAGAAAAATAGAAAAAGAAAGAAAGAGAAAGAAAGAGAAAGAGAAAGAGAGAAAGAAAGAGTTAGAGAGAGATAGAAAGAGAAAAAAGAAAGAGAAATAAAGAGATAGAAAGATGGAAAAAGAAAGAAAGAAAAAGAGGGAAAGGAAGAGAAAGAGAAAGATAAAAAGAAAAAGAAAGAGAAAAACAGAGAGAGAGAGAGAGAGAGAAAGAGTTAAAAAGATAGAGATAGAAAGATAAAAAAGATAGAAAGATAAAGAAAGAAAGAAAGAAAGAAAGAAAGAAAGAAAGAGAAATACAGAGAGGTAGAAAGAAAAAGAAAGGAAGAAAGGAAGGAAGGAAAGAAAGGAAAGAAAGAAAGACGAGTTGTCCACTTTGTGTCATTTCAGACCTAACGCAACGGTCAACGGGCGCTGGCCTTTGATCCCGTCCTCGGCCTGCTTAGAGCAC
>CM042842.1:1800585-1916532 GCA_023653725.1 Bungarus multicinctus
AGATTTGAAAGTGAAGGAGAAGAAATATAGACTTTCCACTTGATGGCATTTCTGATAGTTCTGGACTATCTTATGTATTCAGCATTTTATGACGATGTCATTATTGCAATTGCAAACCACAGTTTTCAGTAATGAGTGATCCTGGCTAATACAGATAGTCCTTGACTTACAAACCCATTCATTGAGTGGCCATTTGAAGTTGCCACAGCACTGAAAAACGTGATTCACAACCAATTCTTGTGCTTGTTTCAATGTGGCCGTTTTAAGATAGACCATCTCGGATTATGGAGGTACTTCCAAGGGATTTGCCGTTATTTCCACTGGCGACCCTCACTCTTTCTTCTGCCCATCTGTTCCATCCCCCCATCAGGTCTTCTCAAAGGAAACCCTCATGGTTCCCCCCTGGAGTCATTGAGAGAAACCTGGTTTTTAGAGGGCCAAGGAAAGACGTGAGAAATTCTCTCGTTTTTCCGTTTTTTGGTGGAAAACATGTTGTTGAATTCTAGAAATAGTCTTCCCCCCCCCCCTACTGAGATGTTGGGTGGGGAGGGAAGAAAGAGACAAGGCATGGATGGCAGCCCCCACCCCACCCTGCCCCGCTGTGGCACTGATTTGGGGCTGGATGTTTCCAGAGGCTGGGCTGGATGAACCAATGCACAATTTTGTGTGTGTGTGAGTGTGTGTTTTACAGACCCAGAGCTGTCACTGAGCTGCCTTTTCAGGAGATCCAGAGACTAAACATTCGGCCACACAGTTTGCCCGACATGCCTGTTAAAAAAAGAAATATATAACCTCATGTTCACGGTCCTGGGTCTGAATTAGGGGCTCTTTTGACCAGAGCCGTCACTCCCAAAAAGAGAGAGAGAGAGGAAACAAATCATTCTCTCATGTTGGTTTTGAATATTATTATTTAATGGGGGGCAGTAGCTGAAAAAGCAAGACGGCAGCGTTGATGGCCATCCATTTATTTAACTAATGCAACTTGGATGTGGGGATGAACTTGTGTGCAGGCATAGGCCAGGAGGGCTCACAAGACGGCTGGGCAAGGAAGTCCGATGACATCATGAACACACTGCCTGGCACTGAAGCTCGGTTCCAATAAAGGAGACATTCTGCAGAGCCCCCCTCCCCTTTTAGACCAATTCACCTAGTAGAAGGGATATCAATTCCTCCATTATGGTTGGTTGCACCGCCAGCCAGATGTTTAGGCTGGACTTGGCACTTTCGTCCATCGAGTGAATCCTTCCCAATCACTCTTCTTCTCCTCTTCTTCCTCTTCCTCTTCTTCCTCCTCCTTCTCCTCCTCCTTCTTCTCCTCCTTCTCCTCCTCCTCCTCCTTCTCCTCTTCCTCCTCTTCCTCCTCCTCCTCCTCCTTCTCCTTCTCCTCCTCCTCCTTCTTCCTCTTCTTCTTCCTCCTCTTCCTCCTCTTCTTCTTCTTCTTCCTCTAGCTCTTCTTCTTCTTCTCCTTCTCCTCCTCCTCCTTCTTCCTCTTCTTCTTCATCCTCTTCCTCCTCTTCTTCTTCTTCTTCTTCCTCTAGCTCTTCTTCTCCTTCTCCTTCTCCTCCTCCTCCTTCTTCCTCTTCTTCTTCCTCCTCTTCCTCCTCCTCTTCTTCTTCTTCTTCTTCCTCTAGCTCTTCTTCTCCTTCTCCTTCTCCTCCTCCTCCTCCTCCTTCCTCCTCCTTCTCCTCTTCCTCCTCCTCCTCCTCCTCCTTCTCCTTCTCCTCCTTCTCCTTCTCCTCCTTCTCCTCCTCCTCCTTCTTCCTCCTCCTCCTCCTCCTCCTCCTCCTCCTCCTCTTCTTCTTCTTCTTCTTCTTCTTCTTCTTCTTCTCCTCCTCCTTCTCCTCCTCCTCCTCCTCCTCCTCCTCCTTCTTCCTCCTCCTCCTCCTCCTCCTCCACCACCTCCTCCTACCCCCCCACTCCAGTACAGAAGGGGATGCCATAGCCTTTTCATGGAATAAGTGTCTGTTCTTTCCTCCCCCCCCCCTTTTTCTTTTAAAGTTCCCAGTCTGGCCCAAAACCCTTGGATCTCCTAGTGGTCTCCCCTTCAATAATAACCAGCTTTGAACTAAGCCAGAGTTAGTTAAGTGGGCGTGTTCTAAGCAATGGAAAAAAATGGAGAAACTTCTAGAGCCGTGTTTTTCCACCCTGGGCTACTTTCAGCCCTGTGAAGTCACCCACCTTTTTGAAAGTTGCCCTGCTCTAGGAGGATGCCGGCCTTACCTGTCTGTGCAGCTTCCGCCCAGCCTGAGCCATTGGCAAGGGATGCTGGGATTTGTAGTTCAGCACCAGCCCCTTCCCCCCCCCCCCCTCATCAGTTTCTTCTGTTGGCTGACCAACTTCCCCACCAAGACTCACGCACACTGAGTTCAACCCCAGATCCATTGACCCAATGTAGGATGAACCCCATCTCCCAAACCTTGCTAATGAGGCACAGGGACCTTGTGTGTGTTTCTCTCTGTAGTCAAGGATGGTGGAGATGGCCTTCCAGGGAGAGGGGCCACTGTTGGCACCCAATGAATAGAACATTGTTGAGACAGCTTCCCCCCCCCTCCACCCCCCGCCCCCAATTCTGGGGAGGTTGAAGGCGGTTCCGGAATGAAGCAATTCCTGTAAGCAAACCAGTGGAAGGATTTGATGGATCTGCTGCTTGTCACCCAGCCCCTATTCATTCACCCCCCCTCCCCTTCTCTTCCCCAGGGAGTTGCAGGTCTTCCCGGACAGGACAGGCTCCCCCTGCAAGGAATGGAGGGCTGGGAAGCTGGGAAGGATGGGATGGTGCAAGGTTAGGGCCTGTAAGGTCTTCGTAACTACTGGCCTGCCTGCATTTGGGCACCAAAAGGCAGCTCAACTGTGACCCTTGGGTGTTTTATTCGTGTTTTGTCTTTAAATGGATCAGTAAGAGTGGACAATCTGTTGACCCTTCCTCTCTTGCAGCTTTCAAGCCCAGTTGGAGTCCTGAAAAAAATTAAGCTCTAAGTCTAATTATTATGGTTCACGATGATAGAATAGAATAGAATAGAATAGAATAGAATAGAATAGAACAGAACAGAATTCTTTATTGGCCATGCGTGATTGGACACACAAGGAATTTGTCTTGGTGCAAATGCTCTCAGTGTACATAAAAGAAAAGATACATTAATCAAGAATCATCAGATACAATAGAATATAGAATAGAATAGAATAAAATAGAATAGAATAGAATAGAATTCTGGCCAAGTGTGATTGGACTTACAAGGAATTTCTCTTTGGTGCAAATGCTCTCAGTGTACATAAAAGAAAAGAGACATTCGCCAAGAGTCAAGAATCATCAGGTGCAACACTTAATGATAGTCATAGGGTACAATAAGCAATCAAATCCTACTAGAAAACAGTCCATATAAATAATAAGGATACAAACGACAAAGTTACAATTACATAGTCACAAGTGGGAGAGGATAGGTGATAAGGAGTGATGAGAAGATTAATAGTAGTAGTAGTGCAGACTTTGTAAATAGTTGGATAGTGTAATTTGTAATAGATGATAGTGTTCATCTATAATTAAATCCACACTTTGGTGTGAAACTTTTACAATTTAAGTCCTAACCCAGGACCTCAGAATGATTAAAGCAACATCTGAAAACCTAAGACTAGGTTCCTAGCAAGGTGTTCGTTTTGTTTTCTTGGAAAATTAGGACGTTCATGTCAGATAAATTCAAAGTTTCCAAATATTGAGGGAGTTCTTCAGGTATTGCTTGACAGGATCTAACCATGATTGGTGTGTTATCTTATTAGGATGGTTGATCGCACAGATGTTGAGACTGGATCTGGCATTTTTGTCCACCTAGGAGCCCTTCCCAAAGGACCTGGGAGAAGCAGATGTGGTTGGATAATGTTAAAGGTATTGTTGCCGGATGTATAGTATTATTCTTGTCTTGTGTGAGTAATCTAAAATAGATTCGCAATCCGACTGGTTTGAAACTTTATAATGCAAACCTAACCTGGGATCTAAGCATTATTATTATTTTTAATTAGAAATTCATTCCCTTAAAAGAGGTCCTTTCCATCGTGAGGTATCCTTCTCCTGGGAGGCTCCACGCCACCCCTAAATTGCCCACCAGAATCCTGCTACCAGTTACTAAGCCCTACTTAGATAGAACAGGGCTCCCCAAACTTGGCCACATTAAGACTGGTGGACTTCAACTCCCAGAATTCTCCAGCCAGTTAGAGAATTCTGGGAGTTGAAGTCCACCAGTCTTAAAATGGCCAAGTTTGGGGACCTCTGCCCTAGAACATAAGCCATGGTTTAATTGCAGGTCAGAATTGGCTGGGTTCAGCCATCAGAATAAGCTGGGTGATTCCATCTTGACCGTCTCTATCTTGGGTGGAAGCAAACTTCTCTCTAAAGCCCTAAGGACCCTCCAAGATCAATGGCTCAGCCTTGGATGTGGGGCAGGCAGGCCCCATTTTTGAGTTGAAGGGGCCTGATGATCACCCAGGAAGTAAAATATATATTTTTGGGGGTGTGGGTGTGTGGCTGCTGCATCTTTGCCTGGCCTTCTAAACCTATGTGGGGATTCATTCCTGCTGTGCAAATGTCTTCATCTGCAAGAACTAATTTCAAGGGTTCTCCAATCATCCCCTTTTGAAAAATAATAAGAATAATAAGAATAAGAATAACAATAGCAGAACATCCACATCCACCTGTCCTCTTTGGGAAGGAATTGATAGGAGTGGCCAGGTCCAGTCTAAACACCTCAGGCTGGCTGTCCAACTCTCATCTCGGTTTCCATCATAAATCACTTCTCCAGGGGCTCAAGGGCAAACAGAAGGAAGCTTTTATCTTAAACCTGAGCCTGTGGAATTCACCGCCACAGGATGCAGCCCAGCACAGACAAGTTGATTGCTGCACTGAACAAAGTTACTTTGCTGTTTTTTGTTTTTCTGTTAGTCTGTCTGTCTGTCTCTGTGTATATGTGTATGTGTGAGTATGCCAATACTGGGGGGGCGGGGGGGGCTGTTCCATTCTCCTTATATAGACTTTAATCTTTGTTTTTTAACCTGGAACAACCCCTGGGGTTGCTGGAGGGGGGGGTTGGTCAGAGGCCTGGAAGATAAGGGTCCTCAAAAGACCCCCAGATCCTCGGGAGGGGGGAGCATGGCCCCTCTTCCCCCCTCCCTTTCCTGGCCTGAGACTTGACCACTGTAATCCTCTCGGGAGAGGAATCTTCCCTTCTTCTCTTGATCCCAGCAGGGAGCCCGTTATCCCTTCGTCCCCTTCCCAACAACAACCCTTTGAGGTGGGCTTGTCCCCAAAGAGAGGGCAACCCCACCAGCCTATGGTTACAACAAGGTAGGGAAGTAAAAGGGCCGGATTTCCTCTCTACTGAAAACTAAACCCTCCCCCGCAGACGGGGAAGCGCGCAGAGGGCTGCCGCCGAGAGCGCTCCCCTCCCGCTTGCCTCGCGCGTCCACCCCGGGAGCCTCGCTGCGGAGGTGAGCGCCGCCCGGATCCCTGCCCGGGACCCCCGCCCCAGCCCCGGAGCTGTTTCCGCGCAAAAATAGCCTTGTCTGAACTCAACCCGCCCCCGCCTCCCTCCGCGCCCTACAAGGCTTTCGTTTAGAGAGGGCTCGGGCCTTTGAAAAGGCAGGGGACAAACGGAGGGGCTGCGCGCCCCCCGACCCACCGCTCCAGCCACGGATCGGCGTTGGGGCTCCCCCAGGTCCTACAAAAGGTGCCCCCCCCCTCTCGTCTATCCAGGACGAAGTGGGGATAAACTCCCCCACTCCAAACCGGAGCAGCCGCGCGCCCTTAAAGGCCTCTTCCGCCCGCCGGCTTCGAGATGGGGCAGCCGAGACGGAGGGAGAGTGGAGGGGACAGACCCAGCGCCGCCCCCCCCCCCCCTTCTCTGCCCGCTTTGACTTTTCTTTGTACGGCGTCTTGTTTCTTGTTTCAGGCCGGGAGGAGCGAACGAGGCTATTGTTTCTTGGGGCAGGGGTGAGTTTGGGAGTGCAGGAGAATTTGAGGTGGGAGCTCTTCCGGCTTTGCAAGGAAGGAGACCCAAATCCTGCCCAAGATTGCTCTCTGTAGGATCAAGCCCCTCAGAATGAATGAATAAATGAATGAGTGAATGAATGAATATATATACACACACACACATACATATACTATATGTGTGTGTGTGTATGTGTGTGTGTGTGTGTGTGCATATACTATACACACACTTACTTATATATACATATACATGCATACATACATACATATAGATATACAATATATATACATATAATATATATATGTGTGTGTGTGCATATAAATATACATACAC
The DNA here is from genome assembly GCA_023653725.1 of Bungarus multicinctus. Classification (NCBI taxonomy): domain Eukaryota; kingdom Metazoa; phylum Chordata; class Lepidosauria; order Squamata; family Elapidae; genus Bungarus; species Bungarus multicinctus. The sequence continues at coordinate 1,806,891 of CM042842.1, forward strand.
AAATACACATACACATACATACATACATACATACATACATATATATATATATATATGTGTGTGTGTAAGGTTTTTAAGCTGATAATTTTTTAAATAATAAATAATAAATAATATATATATATACACATACATACATATATGGATGGATGGAGGGGAGTGTTTGGGGTCCTGAATGCGCGCCTTGTACGTCTTATTATCAAGTTAATTAAAGCTAGCATCTGACAATGTCACTCGGCTATAGAAAAAGAGATTTAAATGCGATGTCTCCCAGGACTGCATGTCAAGGGCTGCTATTCTTTTTTCCTCCCTCCGCCCCCCCCCAACCCTCCGCCCCCCCTTGTCTCACTGCGCTGCTGCCTCCAATCCAGCTTTACAAGAACAACCACGAAAATCGGTTGCCTTGAAAGCCGCTGTTTCTATTGGCATGGAAGCAATTATGAAAAATTTTGATGTCGGGGAAAAAGAAAGAAAGAAAGAAAAAAAAACCATCACATTAAAAAAAATTAAGGAAGAAAAGAATAAAACCATTTCGCTCATTTGTGGGCGCCCGGCTGTTTTTCTTTCTTTCTTTCTTTTTTTCCTTTTTCTGTTTGAAGATGGAGTGGCGGTATGAAAAGATATCAAGAAAGAGTGGGATCAAAGGGTGCCCCCCCTTTTCTCGCTCTCTCTCTCTTTCTCTCCCCCTCCCCAGAAAGATTATTCTCAAGCATTTTAAGAGATTATTACTATTATCGCCTTCGTCATTATTATTTGAACTTCAACAAGGAGTCGGGAAAGAAAAGAGAAGGAAAAAGATTCATGTGTGTTTGTGTGTGTGTGTGTGTGAGAGAGAGAGAGAGAGAGTGTACACATACACACACACATATATATATAATTGCAAAGTCGATTTTGAAATGTGTCCATTGAAATGCGCGGAGCTGGTTGCTACGTGGACTTGCTCTCGAGGTCAAGTGACGGACGGATTGTATGCTTCTCCATAATAATATTAATTAAACAATTTGCATGCTAATAAGGTAACAATTATCAGGGCTTCTGTTGAAAGATTCAGGTTATTACAACACGCCAGCCTGGGGCCAAAGGTCAGAGAGTGAGAGGCGAGAGAAATTTCAACTCAAATTAACATTCTGTCAGCTCCAGAAAATGGGATAAATAAAGTCGAATTAATTCATTATAATAAAAGAGAGGCAGAAGCGAGCGGGGAGGGAGGGGGAAAGAGGGGAGGAGGGAAAACCCACCCCCCTTTTATTCGTGGGCAGGATTGATTACCGCTTTGTATTCAAACCCACGTTCCTTTGGCATTCCGTTTCCTGAAACCCGACAGAAAACGAAGGTTTTATGGCTACAGGCGAAAACTTGCTTCAGTGGCTACAGTTTACATTTAGTATTTATAGAGAAAGAAATTAAATTATGTTGAAAAGGGGAACCCTTGGCCTCTCACCCCGGAATTAGTAACCACCTATCTTTTTCTTCCCCTCCCTTGAGGTGGGGAAGGGGCGGGGCTGAGGGAAAGTGCAGGCCGCCTAAATTGCTTTCATTTTATTTTATCTTTATTTTATCTTACCTTATTATATCATATCATATCATATCATATCATATCATATATTTTATTATTAAGCTTTCAGTTAGGGCCGAAAAGGAAGAAAGAAAACCTTCAGCTCCTCGTAGAATATTCACTGGCACAGGGAATCCAAGGACAATTCGGATTAGGCTTTTCGTTCCTTCCGCTCTTTAATCCGAATTGAAATCTGCCGGTCTGATCCGCGCAACCGCTCCAATACCTCTCTTTTTGACCCTGAGTGCGCTATCCACCTGGATTCCTGATATTTGGGGCAAAAGGTCCCGTAAAAATACGTTTCCGGAGAGGCGATTCGGATTGTCTCTGAAAACTTCGCAAATGCCATAGGGATCTGAAGTTTGAAAAGAGACTGGAAGTTTTGAAAAATAAATAAAAAGGGACTGGCACGTTGTCTTCAGATTTTCCTCTTCTTGCTATTTTAAAAGAAAGCGTCCCTTAGAAAGCAGAAATATTCTTGTTATTATTAACCTCAAAAAGGCCCAGACAGGTTAGGAGGTTTGGGATTATATCTGGTGAAGAGACGCGCGTTTTAGGCACAATTTGCACCTCTCCTTCATCTCATTTCTAGCTTTTTGGCTAAGGAAAAGCACCAGATTTTGGACGCGGCCGCTTTTGAAAGAAGGACGGCAGATTCTAAGCTTGGCCGGAGAGGGTGAGACCCATCCGGCGGGCTTCACCTCGAGAAAGACCCCCAAGAAGATAGGAGGAGGGAACAGCTGAACTCTGGACGGGCAACGGCTGGGGTTGGCGAACTTGGGGCGCCGCGCGCGCAGTTTATTTGGGAGGGAGAAGCGAGCCCCGTTGCCTCTGTTTGTAGAGGAATTGAGGTGCGGGGAGAGTCGCTTTTTACTCCGGGGGGGAGTGTTGCGGGGGTGAGAAGCGGCTCTTTTGCACGCGGCCGACTGGCGAGTAAGTTCTGCTGGCCTCGCTGGGCTCCCGGGGGCGAGGAAAGGAAAGGGCCAGCCGCCTTTGCCCCGCTCCCTCCAGAACAGCTTCGCAGAGCTTCTGGCCAGGCGACCGTCTCAAAGGGCAGGACCCCTCGGCTTGTAGGGCTGGTCTCTTGGGATGTGTGTGTGTGAAGGGGGGAGACCTCATCCGCTGGGATTCCTCTTGTGGGCAACCGGCGCCCCGGGAAGAAGGACGGCTAAAACTTTTTACGCACGGAGTTACCTGGATCAGCAACCGGAGACCACTCGCCCTGATCGGCGCAGGAAGACTTGGGGAGAGGGGGACCCCGAAGAAGCTGCCCTCCCTGGAGTCTAGGCCGAAGCTCCCCCAGCAGAAGCGGCGCCTTCGGAGTCGCCCTGGATAGGCTTTGGGTTCGTTTCTCAGGTCGGCCACCAACGGTACCCAAAGCAGAGGGATCCACGCCCAGGCGAGGGGGTCCCCGTAAACTTTCCCCACTCCCCCAAGCCTCGGGCTTGTAAGATAGCGCTTCCTCACCAGGAAGGGGCCCGCTGGCAGATCTGTGCCGCCAGGGCGCTTCAGCGTTTGCAGGAGCCGCTGGCTGGATCTAGACTGACCCGGCTACACTGGACATCCTCTGGCTTGTCGGACAGGGGTCAGGTTTCCAAAGGACTGGTTCTCCCCAAGGAAGCCCCCCCGCCGCCGCCCCGGCTCTGCCTTAGCCCCGGTCTTCTTCGGCCTGCCGCGGCGAGCCCTCCTCCCGCAAGGCCCGGGATCCGGCCGGCTTCCTTTTCCTCCGAGACACCTGAAAAGATTTTTTTCCCCCTTTCTTCCTTGCGGGATCTTTCTTTCTGGCCCTGCGCTGCTCTGCTTGTTGGGTTCAGACATACCCGCCTGGTGTCAGGTTATGATTCTCTGGGTAAAATGTGCGTGTGTCATGGGAACACTTTAGAAAGGGTTTGCGCGGCTTTGACTGCGGAGCGGATACGGGTGGGTCTTTCTGTGTGCATCTCTATAACTATATTTATACACCTCTCTCTCTCTCTCTCTCACACACACACACACACACACACACACAGAGAGAGAGAGAGCAAAATATGAGGCATGCTCTTTTGCCAAACCGCCCGTTTGTTTTTTAATTAGGCACCCTCTGGCCCATTCATAATTTAGTACATGTGTGATTTTATTTTCTCCAGAGATGCGTGGGGGAGAAACCTTTAATTATTATTTTGATTGATACGATCCGGTGGATATATATATATATATATATATATATATATATATATATATATATATATATATATATATATATATATATATATATATATATATATATATATATATATATATATATATATATATATAGATATATATATATATTATATATATAAATAAGGAGAGAGAGAGAGAGAGAGAGGCACCCCTACCTACCAGCACCCCTTCTTTCTGCTCCAGCTGCCCCGCATTTTTTAGCTTTTCCAATTCGCACCCCTTCTCCTTCCTCTTCCTCTTCGGTGAGAGAGAGAGGAGGGGTGGGGAAAGAGAGAGAGAGAGAGAGAGAGAGAGAGAGAGAGAAGCCCGAGAGGAGATGAAAAGGCTTGTAGTTTTAAATTCATCGTGACAGGCCTGGAAAGAAGGGATGATGAATCTCCTATTATTGGATCAGTCTATTTGCCGCTCAACGTCTCTCTGTAATTGGAGCAACAGCACTTTAAAAGGTTCAGAGGAATGGGAACGTTTCTGGGGGAGACGAGGAAGAAGACGGCGAGGGGGAGGAGAGGGAAGGGAGGGGGGGAAGAGGAGGAGGAGGAGGAGACCGGCCCTCCTTCCAGCACGCAGGGAAATCTATTAGTGATTTGGGGGGCGGAGGCGCGGGCCGCCAGGAACGCGGGATGCTGCGGGAGGGTGTCGGAGGTTCCCGTTTCTCAGCCTCTGAAGTTCTTCCCGGATCCTCTCTGGGCGCTCCCCCCACCTCGCTTTTCTCCTCCGGCTTGGCCCGGGCTGTCTCCTCCCTCCCTCCCTCCCCCTCCCTGGGGGGGGGACTGGAGTTCTTATCAAAGAGAGTCACCCCCCAGCCGTCCCCTCCCCGGCTTCTCCTTGTCTTGTTGTGACAGTTGTGATATTGTTTATTGAGGGTGGATGTCAGGTATAATTAGCAATCGATATGGAAAACGGTCGGCTCCCCCCCTTCGCTCGCTCAACACCCCCCCCCCCCGCCCGCCCGCCCGCCCGGCCCGCCTCTGACGTCACCCCCGATGCCTGCTTCTTATTGGTCCCAAATTCCCCGGGCCTGAGCCTAATGATGAGGAAGCCTGCCGGTGCTAAAGTTAAAACGCCCGGGCGGCCCGCCGGCTTGCGCCACCGCCTCGCCGCCGCCACCCCCGCGCTCCTCCGGCGGCGGTGGCGGCAGCAGCTGCGCTGAGCGCCCGCGGGCCCCGCTCCAGCATGGACAGCCGCCTCCTCGAGCACCCCCATGCCCAGTTCGGCGGCATGGTGGGCTTCCCCTACCCCATCGGGCCCCCCCACGTCTACGAGCTGGCCGGCCACCAGCTCCAGGCCGCCGCCGCCGCTGCCGCCGCCGCTTCGGTGCCCTTCTCCATCGACGGATTACTCAACGGCTCCTGCGCCGCCGCCGCAGCCGCCGCAGCCGCCGCCGCCTCGGTGGTCAACCCCAACCCGCTCCTCCCCTCTGGCTGCGGCGTCAACGGGGATGCTCAGCCGTTCAAGCTGGCCGGTAAGTCGAGCCTCCGCCCGCTTTCCGCCTCCCTGCCTGCCAAGCCGGCGGCCTAGGTCGAAGCCGGGGTGGGGGGGCTCTTTCGAGGGATGGCTGGGGGGGGGGACAAGCTTCGCAGCCGGGGGAGGAGGAAGAGGATGGGGGAAATGGGGTGGGGGGTGCAGCTGACAGCTGCTTTTGAGGAGGGGGGTTGGGGCTGCGGTCCACTAACCCGGGACTTCGGCCCTCGGCTTGTCTGAACGGGAACTGGGGAGGGGGGCTTAGAGAGCGGCCTTTGTTGGCCAGGCTTTGCAGTCCGGCCTCCCCCCCCCCCCCACATCCCACATCCCACATCCCACCCCCGCGACCGGCATTGGGGCTTCTTCGGTGCAGAAACGCTCGTCTCTGAGAAACCCTGAAAGTTGGGCCGGGCAGGGAAAGGGGTCCTTGGGGAGGGGTCGCGATCGGAGGTTTGGGGGGGAAGAGAGAGAGGAATAAGGAAGGTCCTCTCCACCTGGTCCAGGCGAGATCGCTCCTGCGAGAGTCCCACGGAATCTCTTTTCGCTGGAATCTCTTCGGGTGGGGGGGGTGAAGCTGGGAGATTCACCGTCCCTGAGCATCTTTGAAGTGTGTCTGGTGGCTTGGGGGGGGGGGCGTGTGTAACGGCAGGAGATGCGTTGAGGGAGTCTTGCTAACACAACAACGACTTCAAAGGGGGGGGGAGTTTGTTTGGAGACCCACCACACAGGAGGAAAGAACAGAGGCAGGGATTCTGGTTCCCACGCGACCCCTCAACCGAGTGCTGGGATCCTGGGGGGGGGGGGGGGGGGGAAGAGGCTCCTCTCTCTAAACAGACAACTGGTGGGGGGGGGCAATGGCGACGAGGCCTTTGGAAATGGGAAAGCTTTATAGAGACCCCCGAAAGCCTCTGCGAGAAAAGGTTTTTGCAGAGGAATTATTATATGATTAAAGATTTAATCTTCAATTCGATTCATAGTCTGGGACCGGTAAAAACTGAACAAGTCCTAACCAAGAGGACCTAAGAGCTATTAAGGTTACTATTATTATTATTATTGCTTAATCTTCGATTCAGAGTCTGGGACTGATAGGACATAGCAGTTCAACTCCTAACCAAGGAGCTGTTATAATAACCCCTGAGTAAGGTGTCCTCCAATAATAATAATAATAATAATAATAATAATAATAATAATAATAATAATAATAATAATAGTAATAATAAGCCAGATGTTAAGACTGGATTTGGCATTTTTGTCTACCTCTCTAGTCCTTTTCAAGGAGCTGGGACAGGAAGATCCGGATGTTTGATTGTGCTACCGATGTCATGGCAGGATCTGGCATTTTTGCCCACTTATGATTAATTATTACCATTCTCTGACAAACGAGCTTCGCGGTGGAGCTATCTGAAATTCAGGAATCTTAAATCTGGCTGCCTAGTGCCTTTCCTCTTTTTCAAGCCTGCAATCCTGCGCGAAAATAGCCTTTTGATGTCAGACGTCTTCAGATCCAAACTCTAATTGTTAAACTTCGATTTAGGCTTTCTTGAACTTTACCTGGGGAGGGGGAAGGGAAAGAGCGAGGCGAAGAGGCACGTGCCAATTTAAGCACGCGCGTCCGAGACCCCCTCCCCAATAACTGAGCTTTCGAGTGAGGGCTAAACTCTAAGGAGAGAAAATAAAAAAAAAAAAAAAAACGGCAGGACAAAACCCCTTTTAGAAAGGCGGGCGAACGGGCAGCGTCTGCCTGTTTGTTATTCCCCATTATTCCCATTTCCCACCCACCCCTTCCACTTCTCTGAATAATCTATGTTTAAACAGCCGCTTCGGTTTTCCAAAAAAGGGCGCTTTTAGGAGCAAAAGGTGTACACCGCCTTGAGTCGCCCTGGGCGTATAGGCGGCAATATAAATGTTCTAAAATAAAATAAATAAAAGGGGGAAAAGGTGTAGATGTGGGGCAGATGAGGGTCGCACCAGGGTTGGGGTTTAAAAAAAATTATCTCCGTTTCCCCCCATGACTGGACGTTTTGAAGATATCTCTGCGTGGAAACGCTTCTAAGGAGATTCCTGAGGATCTGTGTGTGTGTGTGTGTGTTGGTTGGGGGAGGGGGGCGGCTTCAGCTTCGTTTCCTTTAGCTCCCTTTCTGTTTTCCCTCCCAAGATTCGGTGGATCCGGACAAGGAAAGTCCCGGGTGCAAGAGAAGAAGGACCCGGACGAATTTCACGGGTTGGCAGCTGGAAGAGCTGGAGAAAGCCTTTAACGAAAGCCATTATCCCGATGTCTTTATGCGGGAAGCCCTCGCCTTGCGGCTGGATCTGGTGGAGTCTCGAGTACAGGTAAACGGGGCGGGTGCCGCTTGCCCCTTCCTCGCCGCCCAGGGCTGGAGCTTAATCAGGCCTGCCTTTCCTCCGTCTTGGCCCACAGCCGCCGATTCAGGCTCTGGCCGAGGCGGAGAAGCTGCAGTCGCTCAGCCCTTTCTCCGGTTCCGCATTCCCTTCTCAAGGCCTCTGCGGAACTGCACCGTCCCCGCTTCTTCCTTCAGGGAGGGGGCAAATTTGCAATTATTGGAGTTATTTCTCCGCTTATTTCCTCTCCTCCCCCCTCTAAAAAAAGCAAGCCACTATTTGCATCAAACGAATCGGCTTTAAATTTTTGCAGAAGTCCTTTTTGATCAACGTGGCGTTTTGCATTTGTGAGGAGGGGCGCGCGATCGGATAGGATGGGGGCTGCAAGAATGGCATCCTGGAATGCTTTTAAAACCACGCTGTTGTTGGGATCCCCCTCCCTCCCTGTGACTTCATTCCATCCCTCGGCCCTTTCTCCTTGCTTATCCACCCGCCCGCAAACGCGCCTGCTTTTAATACTCCACCCCACTCGAGCTTCAAAGGGGCCAATTAATTGGGTTCAAGAACCCAAGGTTTGAATTTGGAAGGCTGGCGGAGGGAGGGGTGAGCTCTCTCAAGTTGGCAAAGCCTCTCCAGGATCTCCCCCCCCCCCAAAAAAAAACCCCAAAGCCAAGAACCCCCAAAGGCCCCTGGAATGAAATTCCAAACCTAAAATCAGAAAGATATCTCCATCGAGGCGATATCGCCCTGAAATGCCTCTCACACGCCTTTTGGAAGACGCATAAAATAACGTTTAAAAAAAGGAACCGAAACATTTCCCAACGCTTTGCCTTCTCCCACGATTAATCTAAGCAGGCCTGGTCTAAAAAGTGTATTTACAAAATACTTCTGCCCTCCCTCCCTGCCTGCCTCCTTTTGACCTCTTCTATTTCGAAATCCTTTTATCCAATCTGTTCAAGGGTTTTGACTGAAGTCAAGATCCTTGATTTCCTCTCTAATACGATAATTAGTAATTCTGCCTGACAAGGACTGGAGGAAGCTAACACCCAGGCAGTTAAAAAACAAAACAGAAAAAATAAAAAACCAGGAATCGCAATCAGCTCCCAGCCCAGCCGATTTTACCTTGGGGACGGCTAAACAAAAAAAAAACCAGAATCTGAAGTAAAACTGGCTATTCAAGAAACCCTCTCGCCCCTTTCCTTAAAACAAATAATAAAACAAGGCAACAACGGTCATAATTCTCCCGGCGTTTAAATCGCCGTTTGGTTTGGAAAACTGATTGTTTAAATGAGCGAGTCTTAAGATTGTTCTTTCCCCCCCCTCAACGTGCTTATTTATTTCAATTTTTTAAAAAGTTTCCTCCGTTGAGGTTTGCAATAGGAATGAGCGACGGAAAGACCGATTAGGAGGGTTGTTCTTATTGTGGTTACGATTTAGAAAAAAATAATATGTGATTTAAAAACAAACGCGGACATTTTTCAGAGGAGACTATTCGGTTGAAGAGCTGATGTCAAATCGTGGATGCTCAACCTTCCCTTCTGAGATCCTCTTTTCTCTCCCCTCCAATTTCCCCCCTTCAGAGATAGCTGGTTACTCCCGTCGCCCCCCCCCCAGCCCCCCAGCCTACAAATTGTGCTGTCTCCGCGTTTTCTGTCCCATCTCATTAAGGTTTAAATTGGGATTAAAATAGTGGAAGAAGGCTGCTAAATATGACCTGTTCCTTCGGGACGTCGGCTTTTGGTTTTTCGGGGAGGGGCCGTCAAGCCTTGATCTTCGATGGGGGTCAGAGTTTTTTTTCCCTCAATCCCCCCCCCCCCCAACAAATAAATCCTAGCCAGGAGGCGACAGCAGCGGCGGCGGCCTTGGAACTGCAGAGAAAACGCCGGGTGGGTTCAATCCCCGCTACCGCCCAGCGAGATAAGCTGCTACCGAGGTAGACCGATTCTCCTTCAAGGTTTTCCACTTCCACGCCTCCCTAAATTTGTCAAGTGTTAAGGACCCTCAAACTCTCGGTCCTTTGTGGGGAAACCCGCCCGTCCCGTCCCGCCCCCGTTTCTCCGCTATCCGCTGCGCAAGGGTGATGGTGGGTTGCGTGCGGATTTTTTTTATTACAAAGTTCTCCACTCCTGATTCTCCCGCCACCCCTTCCGCGCAATTTCTGCCTCTCTCCCGCTTGTGGCAGCGATCCTTCATTAAAAAAAAAAAAAACTAAGATATAACCCGCACCCCCACCCCAGCCGTGGTAGAAACAACAGAGAACGCATAGGATCGCTCCTCAGGCCCAAACTCCTCTTTGGGGGAATGGCAAAGAAAGGGCGCTGGGCAAAGGATGCGGCGTGGGCTGTATGCAAGCAGTCGTGGGAGGTGGGGGGGGGGGTGCGTGGAGAAGCAGAACTCTGTTCCCCAAAACTCCCCTCACCCCCCCCCCCTCCTCGTAGTCTGGGAGGAAAAAAGCCCCTGATATTTGATATTTTGATCCGAATCTCCTGGCTTTCTTTTCTTGGAGCGGCGCTTCCAACGCCCTCCGCTTTTCAACCCCTCGCCTTCCCTCCTCAGCCTTTGAGAACTTTTCTGCCTGTGGGGTAGAAGGTCCCCCGTCTCTAAAAAAAAACACCAAGACTCCCTTTTCCCTGGTTTCTTCTGTCAAAATGCGGCGCGAAAACCGCCACATATTCTGAGGACAAATTCCCTGTTTTTTAGCGGTTCGCCTGCTTCCCACATAACCGGCGAGCGCCAGGCGCGGAGGGCTCGACCTGGGTGTCTCCCCCCACTCCCGGCCTCCAGGTGGGGGAGAGGGAGTCCGGCGGTTAACAGCTTCTCCTTCTCCTCCTCCTCCCGTGTGTAGGTCTGGTTCCAGAACCGTCGGGCGAAGTGGCGCAAGAAAGAAAACACTAAAAAAGGTCCAGGCCGGCCGGCCCACAACTCGCACCCCACCACCTGCAGCGGGGAGCCCATGGATCCCGAGGAGATCGCGCGCAAGGAGCTGGAGAAGATGGAGAAGAAGAAGCGCAAGCACGAGAAGAAGCTGCTGAAAGGCCAGGCCCGCGGCCTCCACTCGCCCAGCGGCCTCTCGGTCAACAGTAGCACGCAGAGCTCCGACAGCGACGGCGGGGGAGGCGGCGGCGGCGGCGGCGGGGGCGGCCTCTCCCCGGACCCGCCCGACAGCTGCAAGACGCCCTCGAGCAGCGGCCACCACGCGCCCTTGCTCGGCGGGTGCGACCCGGCCGCCGCCTCGGCTTTCTACCCGGGCCGCTGCGCCGCCAAGGACCACCTGGGAGGCCCGTCAGGATCGGAGTGCGCGGGGCCCCCTGCCCTGCCCGGCGGCTACCCGAAGCTCAACCCCTTCAGCGTGGAGAGCCTTTTGTCGGACTCCCCGCCTCGGCGGAAAGCGGCGCTGGACTTTTCGCCCGCCCTGGCCCCCTGCGCCCCCGCGGCGCGCACCCTGATCGGCAAGGGCCACTTCTTGCTCTACCCCATCACGCAGCCGCTGGGCTTCATCGTGCCCCAGGCCGCCCTGAAGAGCAACCCGGCCCAGGAGGCGCCCCAGCGAGGCTCCCCGCTCCCCGCCGCCAACCCCAGCCCGGACCCCGCGCCCCCCAAGAGCAGCAGCACGGCCGCCATCTCCACGCCCGGCGACGGCGGCGCATCCCTGCCCAGGAAGGTCTTGGCCTCGCCGCTGGCCGCCCCCTGCTCCTCGGCCGCTTCCCCCGCGCCCTACGGCGGCGACTCGGCTTCCCAGGGGGAGGGGAGCGGCGGCTCGTCGTCGCCCCCCAAGTCGCCCCCCAAGGAGGCCGGCCACGCCAAAGGCAATCCGGATTGCCGCACGACGGAGAGAGACTGTGCGACGGAGACCAGCAGTTTAGACTGTGAGGAGGTGGATATGGACTAGAGGGAGGGGAGGGCGGGAGGGGCCAGTTCGGCATCTTTATCTGCTAGATTCCTTGCGGGCGGGGGTGGGGGGGGTTATGGATCAGTCGAAACTTCTCACATTCCCAAAGTTTTTCCTCCTAGATTCTCTCCATTCCCACCGTCCCCAGTTCGCCAGCCCTATTTTTCCATTCTTCTCACCCTCTCCCCACAAAACTTTCCCAGGTTCAAACTTTGCCCTCTTGAAATCAGGTGACCGATATATATTTTTTTTATAAAAGGGGTGGGGGGGAGGAGAATTTTTTTTTAAATATAATTTAATTTTCTTCTCTTTGGTTTCCTTCCCCAAAGAAGCTCCGAGCAGCAGGGGTGTGTGGGGAGGGTATTTTTCTTTTGCCCGAAGCTGGACTTGACCTGAATGCAAACTGTTCTCCTTTTTGTTGTGTTTTTTAAAAAAAAAATCCCCCTCAACCAACCAGACACAACAGCGACTCCTCAAACCTTGTAAATTGCAAAAATGTTTAAAGATATTTATATATGTAAAAAAAAAAAGAGAAAAAAATAACACACTTTTTTTTGATAAATAAAAATCTGTTTAAAAATCAGACCTGGCATTTTCTTCGTCTTCGCTTTAAAAAAGAAAGAAAGAAAGGAAAAATAAAATACCCCCCCCCCCTTTTTTTTTTTAAAGAAATGTCAGTAACCTCCTGGTTAAAACGGAGAGGGGTCGTTTTGGATTGGATTTGAAAGCCCAGCTTCAAAAAGAGCGACGGGTTTGTTTAAATAAATAAAAAACCTTATTATTATTTTTTTTAAAAAAAACCCTACCTTTTAACGCTTGTTTCTAGCTATGCCCTCCGCGGGTTCATTGCTTAACAAATATATTCCGCCAAGGCCCCCGCTTTCCGTATTTTTTTTTTACCAGGCTCGCCGTCACTCCCCCTAACCTCCTTTCTCACCCCCTCCTCCCCCTCCCCGCCCCCACACCCCACCAACCCCTCCCCACACGAGGTTAGCAGCTTCAGGCTGTAAGGACCAGGCCAGCTCCTGGTGCGTTTTGATATGAAAGTAATTATTTTCCCGTTGGCGGCTGCGGGGATTCGCTTTTCTCGCCCAAAGGGTTATTATACATTACCGATTTCTAGTGATATGAAATCACATAAACTTCCTACAATAATAGAATTAGCATGAAAGGCTGGGGTGTCAAATTGAAATTGGAAAATAATAGCCTCAGTAGCTGAGGGAGGTGGGCGCGCATATTGGAGCGGAGATGGAAAGACGTGGGCCGGAATTTTCATGAGGGGGCTGGCACCGGCCCCCTCCCGGGCCGAGCTTCCCTCTTTTCTTCTCCCTCCTCCCCCCTTTGTCAGTCCTCTTGTAGCTAGCTATATTAAGATAGATGTCCAATGATATGTTTCATTGTTCTGTCGCTTATATTGATGTTGTGGCGTTATCAGCCTATTGATCATATGTCGCGCGTAATAGGACAGGCGCCGCAAATGTTCGCCCCCTTTTCTCTCTCTCTCTCTCTCTCTCTCTCTTTATACAAAAGGCGAACGCATTTGTTCTAATAGGGTTGGGGGTCCTTGGGGAACCTTTGGGGGTTGGAAGACAGCTGCACCAAAGATATATTAGCAAACTTGGCTGGGTCTAAAAATAATAATAATAAGAGTAAACACACACACCCTTCACACAAAAACCTGCCACCGCAGCCTTCAACCCAACAATCCTTTTAAAATCAATCTATCTATCTATCTCACCCGCCCCGCCCGTCTCTTGAAATTTGCAGGGCGCTTAAAACTCCAACCAATTCCCCTGAAATTGTCTTGCCAATTATTAAAACCATTAATTCTGGTGAGTCTGTGCGCAGTGGAATTATGTTTACAGCCTCGTTAAATATCTCTGATCCCTTCTGGTCATCAGGCCTTTATTTGCAAATAAATTGAAAATAATCAGAAGGGCTGGAACGGTTTTCTCTTTCTTTCTTTCTTTCTTTCTTTCTTTCTTTCTTTCTTTCTTTCTTTCTTTCTTTCTTTCTTTCTTTCTTTCTTTCTTTCCTCTTTCTTTCTTTCTCTCTCTCTCTCTTTATCTTCGCCCCCCTCCCCGTGCCCCGTTTTTTCTGTCCTCTCTGTCGAAGCAAATGAATTTCTAAGCCTGAGTCCCTTTAATAATATTTACATAATTTTCGCTCAGTGACTCTGATATTTGCTCTCTAGGAGACCGGGCTTATGGGGGGGGGGCAGTGAATAATTAGATCAAAAGCAAGAAAGTTGGAGGGGATGAGAGAGGTAAGGAGCGGGGAGGGGGAAATCCGGGCGAAATGGAGGGGAAAAAACCCAACAAAACCCCTCTTTTGCTTAAAGGGAAATAGAGAGAAGGAAGAGATGGTAAACTCGGAAGGACAACTTCTGGATAAAGTTGCGGAGCGTTAAAAAATAAAAAAAGAAGGTAAAAATGGAAGGAACTGCGGAAGGAGTTGCTGAAGAGTCGCCCGAGGTCAGCCCCAGCCTCGAATCACTCCCGATTCTGTGATAAATTCTTCATTTATTTCTCCTTTCACTTACCCCGCGCTAGAGAATGAATCCCGCGCTCTAAGCGCGCTAAAACAAGGGGACCCCCCCACACACGCACATCCTTAAGTCCCCCAACACCCCCCCCAAAAAAAAAAACAATTTGGAACTTCTTCGCCCCACCAATCTGGGTAGGGCAGGAGGTGGCTCTTCGTGTCCCCCACCCCACCCCCACAATCTGCCTCCTGTCAAATCAGGTTTTCCTGCCGACCCTCGCCCGACCCTCCTCCTCCTCCTCCTCCCCCTCGCCGTGCCGCGCCCCCCCTCCCGCCCAATCGTCCAACTGTATTTAAAATGTCATTTAACTTGAGAAAGTGTAGCAGAAAATTGCGCATAAAAATGTTGGTTATTTTATCTAAGGTTTGTCTCGCCGCGATAAATCGGCTCCTTCCTGCAATTTGCGGACTGTTCATTTGGGTGGTGGGAGCCGCGGCCAGGCAGGCCGGCCGGCGGGGGTGGGGGGTGGGGGGGGCGGGCTCCGGGAGGGGGCAGGAAAAAAAGCGAGGGGGTGTGTGGAACTCATGTATAATGGATCTGCGTTTGAATGTTGGAGTATCGCTGCTCGCACATTCGTGTCCTTAAGGTGAAATTACTGATTTACTTAAGCAGTTTAGAGGGGGCGTTTTCCCCCCTCCCCTCCCCTCTCCCCCTCCCCTCTCCTCCCCCTCGAAGAAAAAAAAAACCCCAAGCCCGCCCGGAGCAGGAGCCTGTGTGATTCTAGACAAACTATCAATCGATCTGGTTCGAGGCAGCCTCTAGGAGATGCGTCCGCCATGAATCACACTTTATGAATTCAATTTCTACCAGGAGAAATTTTCAATTTGAACGCCGGATCATTATGGGGGAGTGTAAATTGTTTTTGCTCTATTATGCATCGGACGCTATCATTTTTCTTTCTAATTACGGAGGTGTCAGGTCGGCCTGTCATGCAGGGGCTGATTTTCAATTTAACTGATCATCATACATTCATTTTCCCATTTGATAAATCTGCTATCTAGACCGCTCTCCATGCCTGGAATATTAAGAGAAGGCTGCCGAAAGCTCCTATAATGGGGGGATGTGTATGCGGCAATAAGCGCGGATCAGTCAGCTAATTTAGCACCTCCTGATTTCCCCGTCTCCATCTCTCATTTCCAATTCTCCAAGGAGAGAGAGGGGAGGAAGAAGGGGGCGGGAGGGGGGGGGGCGCGGAGGAAGGGACGCCAAGCCGAAGGCAGCCGAGGCCGCCTTCGCTCCTTCTCCAGCAAGCAAGAGAAGGGAAAGCGGGGGGCCAGGGGGAGGGGAGGGGAAGGGAGGGGGGAAACTGCCAGGGCTTGGGGAGAAAAAGGGGGAACCCCCCCCCGCTTCTTCCTAAAAGGCTTGTTTTCTATTACACAACTTCCAAATTAGGATATCAAGCTTAATTAATGCTAATTGAGTTCTTCAATACGTGTTATTTTTATTTAATAGAAACAAATTTGCACAATTAATTATCGACGTAATTTTCAAGAGCCTCGTTTGCCAGGCGAAAGCTCTTCACGAATAAACTACCCAAAGCAAATTAATGGCTTTGGAAATTGGGTGCTTGGGTCTCGAGGTGGGATCCCCCCCTCTCTCCCCCCTCTTTTTCTCCCCCCCTCCTTCTGCTTCTTCTTCCCCTCTTTTGGGGTAACCGGAGGGGTCGTTGCTGTCTTTGTTGCTAGGGGGAATTCAGGCACAAGTTAAAAGGCGGTGGGTGGGTGGGTGGGTTTGGGCTCTGGTTTTTTTCTGGTTTTTGAAAACCCTCTTGATTCGTCCAATGGAGCCCAAAGCCCGGCAGGTTTCTTAGGAGGTGAAATTGACTAGCTGGCCTTGACAAAGCTTTTGAAATTGACTATCTTTGGAAGTAGCGGTGACTTTGGGAAAAAACGTATTTTGGGGCCGATGATCTAGTGCTCCCTCAATGGCTCTGGCCGAACCTGTGGACAAAGTGGCCGCTGACCGGTGCCACCCCCCAGCAGTGGGAAAATTCCTCTCTTTCTCACACGGGCAAGCCCCCCCCCCCCCCAAGTCCCTAGTCTAAAGAAGGAAGGGAGCTGAATGTTGAGGCTGAGTCGGTTCCCTGGGTGGGTTTGGGGGCGCCATAGGGGTAGTGTGGTCCTTTGGGGGGCGGTGGAGGTGGCTGGGGACAAGGCAGGGAAACAGGAGTGGGCTGGGGAGAAGTGATGGGGCGGTTTCTTTGCTGATTTATTTTTAACCCGAGGTTCTACAAGGCACTGACAGTTTGGATAAATTAGCCTGGCTTCGCAGCCTCCTAATGAGAAGATATTATTTCAGCACCTCGGAAGGAGCGTGAAAAATGAGAGAGACTCCATCCAGAGGTGTCGGATCGATTCACGATCAGGGTGTAAATTATATACAACTAAATATCTAACCGCTGATACAGAGCTTCTTAGCTCAGAAATGCAACATTAAACAAAGATTATAAGCCAGCGCTGGGCACGAGAATAAATTGTGCCAGGCGGTGAAGCTGTTCCTTTCATTCCTGCCCTTTTTCCTTCCTTCTCTTCCTTCCTGGGGTGCATGGAAAAAGAAAGGAAGATATAAAGAGGGGGAGAATTGGAAAGAGGAAATTGGGAAGGGAAGAAGGGAGATTTTGTCCCTTCCTTCCTTCCTTCCTTCCTTCCTTCCTTCCTTCCTTCCTTCCTTCCTTCCTCTTTCTTTTCCTTCCTTCCTTCCTCTATTTACTTTCCTTCCTTCCTTTTCCTTCCTTCTTCATTCTTTCCTTCCTCTTTCTTTTCCTTCCTTCCTTCCTTCCTTGGATTTCAATAACTTTTTTTCTCCAGAGGGAGGACACAGGGGCCTCTCTCCTAGAAGCCCCTTTCCCAATATTTCAAATAAAAGAACGGGGAAAGCAGGGTTTTTGGTAGAAAGAGACACCGTGGCGCTGTAGAGACCCTTTTCACCGTGGCCCCCACCCTCAAATATCCATTTAGGATGAGAGAGCTGTCAGTAATTATATAATTTAAAATCCATTTAACACTGGCTAGCACCACAGTAAATATATGCATATTGCTAATAAGATTTACACAATTACTCCAGTCAAACACAGGGAAATGTTTACCACTTTTCACAATAATAAATAATAAAAGGAGAGAGAGAGAGAAAAAGAAAGAGTGGGGGTAAAAACTTTCTGAAACTTGCCATCCCTTCCTCCAAAAAAACCGCCCCCCCCCACTATTTGTGAAGAATGATTTATTTATTTATTTGCTGGTTTACTTATTTAGATTTCCCAGACTTGTTGACGAACTAGGGAAGCAGCTAGAAAATGGGGCAGCCCATTTGCCCCTCCCCAAAATAAAACCTGATTATTTATAGAATAGGGTTTTCGCAGTTCAGAAAATACAAGTCTCAGTGAATCCTCGGGAGGGCTGCTATTTGGATAGTTCAGAGATGGTTGCCCAGGAAAAAAAAAAAAATGGGTGGGGGAGAGAGAATGCCTGAACTCCAGAGGGCGCCCTGCACCCCCCCCCCCCTTTCTTATTTTCAGGGTCAAGCTTGAAATATTAAAAACCGGTTTTGTAATCGTTTATTAAATATACTACAGCCCCCCACCGCAGGGTTCCCCCCCCCCACACCAGAGGGAGAAGCAAGCAGGGTGGCGGTAGGTCTTTGCATCTGGGTGTCGAAGAAGAGGGAGGTTGGGGGGGGGCTCCCTGAATTTTTGCATCTGGAAGGTTGCTTTCTAGAAAGAGGGATGTAAGAGTCAAGCGGGGGTTCAACAAACACCAACTTTGCCACCATCTTTGCCACCTTAGGCTCCGATTTCTGGGCTGGGGTTGGGGTCTTATGGTGGAGTCTCTTGGGGAAGCGACCCCCTTACAGGAAAGGAGCCAGAGAGAGAGCGGCTCCCAAAGGGGCATCAAGACAGCCTCGTTGAGTTCCTTGGGCCTGGGCAGAGCCTCGCCTTGTCCATCCAGGAAATGGGAAGAGAAGGGTCCTTCAGCAAAGGGGCAAATCCCCCTTTCACCTCCTATATTCGTTGCCTGGGAACTTTGTCAAGGTGGGATTTTTTTTTGGAGGGGGGGGGTTGAAATGGCATGGGATTGTTTGGAAAAGTCAAGGAGGACATTGGGGACGGTTGGCCAAGAAACCCTGAATGGAAGACAAGGGGAAGGAAGGAAAGAAGGGAGGGAGGGAGGGAGGAAAGAAGGAGAAGGAAGGAGAGAGGGAGGAGAAAGAAGAAATGAAAGAGAGACGAAGGAAGGAATGTGAAAGAGGAAGGAAGGAAAAGGGGAAGGAGGGAGGGAGGGAGGATAAAGAAGAAATGAAAGAAGGAGAGTGTGAAAGTGGAAGGGAAAGGAAGGGAAGAGAAGGGAGGGAGGGAGGGAAGAAAGGGGCTCTGGATTTTAGGGGACGTTTAGGAAGAGGGGCCACTATTTTTCTGCAGGCCATTCCCAGAATCTGCACATCCACACATGGGTTTCCGGTTTACTCCGGGGAAGCTCCGGATGGTCGTTTGCTTGCCGGCTTCTCATCCTTTCTCTTTTCAAGAACGTAGGAAGGAAGGAAGGAAGGAAGGAAAGAGAGGCAGAAGAGGGAGAGGCATTTCCAGATCCAACCACCAATCGCTTCTCATGATCGCCTGGCTGAGCTCGCCCCGTTTCTAGCTTTAGATCTTCAGCCTTCAGTGTCCAAGACAGCCCTGTTCGGTTCCGCCTTCTGGGGAGCCTCGCGAGGGCAGGGAGAGGGAGGCAAAAGCCCCCCCCCTCACCTCAGCAGTTGCATCATCCCTCCCTCCCTCCCACCCTGGCACCCTTCCGCGGCTTTAGCTCCTTCGCCTCCGAAATGTGTGAGGATAATTCAAAATATCGCCTCTCTACTCCGAGGGGCTAATCCGGTTCCTTTTAGCCGGCTTGAAGCTGAGAGATCTGGACAGGCTGCCCTTTCCCCGCTCACCTGCTGTTCCCTTTTAAATTGGGGTGGGGGTCGGATGGGGGGGGGGAGAAGAGGAGGAAAGCGCACCAAACCCGCCTGGAAAATAAATACGGCAACAAAAGACGACCGACCCTCCTTTCGAAACTTATCAACTACGCTTAATTTAATCAATACATAAAATAAAGTTCTTCTTTTGAATTTCCCCGGCTTTCCGCTTCTCTATCGGCTCCGGTCGGTTCTTTGGTTCCTTTTTAGGTCTCAAACTTTTCCTTTTTTAATGTCTTCCGATTATGGCCTTTGATCAACCACCCAACCTCTCCCAAAATAGGAGAAATAATAGTGAAAGTGATAGGGAAGGGAGGGAGGGAGGAAAAGAAAGAGGAAGGAAGATAAAGAGGAAGGAAGGAAGGAGAGAGGATGGAAGGAAGAAAGGAAGGAAAAGAAAGAGGACAGTAAAGAAAGAGAAGAAGGAAGGAAAAGAAAGAGGAAGGAAGGAAAAGAAAGAGAGGAAGGAAAGTAAATAAAGAGGGGAAGGAAGGAAGGAAGGAAGGAAGGAAGGAAGGAAGGAAGGAAGGAAGGAAACTAAATTTGAATTAAAGAACTAGACTAAATAGAGGCCTTCACAACACCCATTTATTATCGCCTCGGAATAATTGAAATTTCCTCTTGGAGCAAGCCCTGATCTGTTTAAATAATTCTATGGGTGTCTTGTCGCGATAAAAGATTATCTGGAATTCTATTAAAAAGCACAGGAGCGCCCGATTTCAAAATCCGATTTGCGGACTTTTCAATAACTATCAGCCATCTAATCTTTTCAACAACCTCCCGCCGTTCGAGCTTTATCTGAAAGTTTGCAGCGTTTCGGGGAGGGAGGGGGGGCGAGGAAATGCCCCCTCCCACTCCGCCCTCCCACCCACCCACTCCCACTTATCCCAGCCTCTTTAAAAAAAACACACTCGCACACAAAATTGGGGGAAACGGCCGTGGGTTGTCATTCACCCTGGGATTAAGGGATGTTAATAGCGGGAGCGCGTGCCCGCATCTGGACGCGCTCGAGTCTCTCCGGAAAAAGGGCATTTATTCCATTTTTTTTTTAAAGGGGGAAAGGGCTCCACTTCAGGAAAAATAAAAATAATAATAAAAAAACCCTGCTACGATTATCCCCTCCTTTTCTTCTTCTTCTTCTTTTGCTTTTCGGAGTTCAAATCTCACCTGCAGGTTATTTGAACAAATGATTGTTGCCTGTTTATGGCGTAATTACATCAACCCACATTCGGAATGCAAAGCCAAATATTAATTAAAGGCTCAGCTTACTCCTCGCTCGCTTCGACAGGGGTTCTGTATCCGTAACCATGCATTAATGCCAGATTTCTCTTTAATCCCCCCACTTATTACATTTTTTTTCCCTGTTAATTTTGGACTGTTTAATATCATTCTGCAGCCTAATTTCCTTTGTTTATGTGTAAAGTATCATTTTTAATTGTCAGTAGATAGTCTCTCCTGCATAGGGGGAAAAAAAAAAAAACCTCTTCAAATGCCCAGAACGGCACTAATTGCTGTTAATTTTCTTCATTAATTTCATTTACTCTTCAACCTCTTAACAATTTTTTTTTTAAAAAAATATATTTTTTTCTTCTTCCAGCAAACAGGCAGAAGTAAACAAGGAAGAATTTTTCCCTGCAGCTTCTCCAGGGATGACTGCAACTTCCCCTCCTCCTCTTTTTAATTAAACCCAAGGAAACCCTCTGCCAGCCCTAAATTAATCCCGGTCCACCCTATTAAAATAAAACCTCCATGTATAGCAGCAGTCTACCCTGGAATCTCAGTTTATAAACAAAATCAGGAATGGCTTGTATTAATCCTCTCTCTATAATACAGGATGATCGTTTCCCCAATTGTTTTGGTCTGGGGAAATTCACGTGGTGCACAGAAGGTATGTGACTAAGACATATTTGACTTAATCATTATTTACTGATCAAGCCACAACTGGCTGCATTTGCACAACCGACCAAGCTATAAATCATAGTTTTCCAGCCAGGAGGGATAAAGCACAGAGCCCCAGATCCAGGCGCTGTTGAATCTGGGCCAAGAAATCTTATTTTTCTTAATTCTAAAACGTTGAATTTTCTACCGACTGGTTGGTAACTAGGATTGAATTATGGCAATGGTCCTTCTTTTCTGCCAAAGATCACTCCTAGAGGAAGACTGCTGTGTTATATTATTCTTTACCCCATCGTGGCCCTCAAATTATGACCCCGCCCCATTTGAAGGGAACTTCAGTTGCTAAACAATGCGATCATTAAATGAGTCACGGCTGATTTTTAATGACTTTTTTTTGGTATGGTCACTAAGTGAATCATGTGGTCCTTAAGCAAATCCAACTTCCCCCATTGACCTGGCATGTGGGAAGGTCTCAAATGGCCCTCACATTCTATGCCAGGACAGCAACTCTATTGAATTCTACTGCATAATGCAATATTAATGCGATCTCAGGAGATTTCAATTCAGTGTATAGAATGTGGACGATGTGCTTTTGTGTTTTATTTTTATAGTCATAAATTGGACACTGAAGATGGTATTTAATTTCATTGTACGGGGTGCCATGACAATAAACTCAACTAAACCAAACGTGATTGTGGGACACCGTGACAGCCACACATATGTTGTGATTGTCAAGTGCCCCCCACCCCCTTGGGATGCTGCCGTGATTGTAAATGTGGTGTAAGTCCCTTTTTTCACCCCCGCCTTACTTCAAATGGCTGTAAGTGGAGGACTATTTATATCCCTGCCCTCCCTTTCTGAAGTTTTTTTTAAAAAATTTTATTTATTTGAGAACAAACATTAACAAATACAAATATCAAATATCAAATAAAACATTTTGCCATTATATACAGTGTGTTGGTTGGTATATATCTCTTGTGCACAATATCAACAGTCTTTCTCTTCTAGTTTAGATTAAGCTTCATATTATATAAATCTACTGTGCATATTAAATTATTGCTATTATTATTAACTCCTTATTAGACTATAATTATAAGTTCACACCATCCTTTTCGAGCAAATCTCAACTTTTTTTATAACCTAGTTTATATTATCATTCATTTCATTATAATCATTATATTCAATACTAATATATCATTACATTGTCTTATCTCTATTATTCTGTTATACTTATATTGTTTAAAATATTGATAAAATAAGTCCCATATTTTATAATATTGTTTACCTTCTTGCTCTCTAATTTCTAATGTCAATTTACTCATTTCCGCACATTCCATTATTTTCTTAATCACTTCCTCTTCTATTGGAATTTTTTCACTTCTCCCTTTCTGAAGTTGTACAATCCCCAAAACACTTTGCTCACCTCAAGCTGCTATTTGGGAAATACCGCCTGACCCCATTGGCTGTAACACAGCTGGTCCTCAGCTTACGACGAGATCACAAGGGGGTCCTTGGAAAATTCCGTTCAACCTAATTGGGCCTGAGATAATCAATCTATGCTCGGTTTTGAAGCCGCCTCATCCTGCCAAACCTTTTATCATTGTAGACAAATTAGGAAAATCTGCAATTTTTTGATAGCGTGGTAGATTTCTGCTTGCTCTGGATCGGGGTGTGTGTGTGTTTGTCCTCCTCAAGAAACACTGAAGGCTTTGAGTTCAAACTCTTGTTTCAAAAAAAAAAAATCCCCTCTTGAGTCATCCACAACCAAAAAAACTCACACAGGTAGTTCTCGACTTATAACACTTCATTTAGTGACTGAACAAAGTTACAACGGTATTGAAAAAAAAGTGATTTGGGATTGTTGGTCACACTTACGACCGTTATGACATTCCCATGGTCACATGCTCAAAATTTAGGTGCTTGGCAGATGACTCGTATTTATGACGGTTGCAGTGTCCAACCAACCATTGTCCATCTATCCATCCACCCATCCTTCCATCCATCCATCTATCTATCATCTATATCAGGGGTCCCCAAACTTGACAGCTTTAAGACTTGTGGACTTCAACTCCCAGAATTCCTGAGCTAACGTGACTGGAGGAGGAATCCTGGAAGCTGAAGTCCACAAGTCTTAAAGCTGTCAAGTTTGGGGACCCCTGAATATAGATAGATAGATGGTTGGATGGATGGATGGATGATGGGCGAATAGACAGATTTAACTCTCAAATCCAAGAGTCTTTAAACTTGACAAATTTAAGACTTGTGGACTTCAACTCGCAGAATTCCTGAGCTAACATGACTGGAGGAGGAATGCTGGGAGTTGAAGTCCACAAGTCTTAAAGCTGTCCAGTTTGGAGACCCCTGATCTATCTATCTATCTATCTATCTATCTATCTATCTATCTATCTATCTATCTATCTATCTATCTATCTATCTATCTATCTATCTATCATCTATCTATCTATCTATCATCTATCTATCTATCTATCTATCTATCTATCATCTATCTATCTATCTATCTATCTATCTATCTATCTATCTATCATCTATCTATCTATTTATCTATCTATTTATCTATCATCTATCTATCTCAAGGGTCTTCAAACTTGGCAAGTTTAAGACTTGTGGACTTTAACTCCCTGAATTCCTGAGCTAACATGACTGGAGGAGGAATTCTGGGAGTTGAAATCCACAAGTCTTAAAGCTGCCAAGTTTGAAGACCCCTGAAATGGGAGGTTCTGGCTTCACAACCATCACAAGAGGTCACACTTAATAACCTGGATGGATTATGGGACATCACGTTGGTGTTGACTTGTAGCAACCAGGAGATTTTTCCAGGACAACTGGTCCGCAATCAGGTTTGTCAGATCTTCTAATGGTGCCTCCATTGGTAGTGTGATGAAGTCCATCCATCCACCTTGATTCTGCTTGTCTTCGTCCTCTCCTTCCTCCTTCTACCTTTCCAGTATTATGGGCCTCTCAAAGGAGCTGGATCTTTGTGTTGATTGATTGATTGATTGATTAGGTGCCATCCAGTCAGTGACCACCTAAGGTTTTCCGTAGGACTATTGGTCCTACTTCTTTCTGGCTGCCAGATGGACTTGGTGATCTTGGCTGATATCCAAAAAGGGTAAACCAGATCAGGGCTGGTTGGTTAGTACTGGTCCATTAAATCTGGAAGTAAAAAGTAAATAAATCCCAGAGGAGCAACCCACTTCTCTAAGAGCTGTGGTGGCGCACTGGTTAGAATGCAGCATTGCAGGCTAATTCTGACTGCCGGCTGCCAGCAGTTCGGCAGTTCGATTCTCACCAGGCTCAAAGATTGACTCAGCCTTCTGTCCTTCTGAGGTCAGTAAAAGGAGAACTTGGATTATTGGGGGCGATAGGCTGTCTCTGTAAACTGCTTAGAGAGGGGTGTAAAGCACTGTAAAGCGGTATATAAGTCTAAGTGCTAATTGGGAAAGAAAGAAGGGAGGGAGGGAGGGAGGGAGGAAGCAAGGAAGGAAGGAAGGAAGGAAGGAAGGAAGGAAGGAAGGAGGGAGAGAAAGAGGGGAGGAAGGTAGAAGGGAGGGAAGGGCCATGGTGGCGCAGTGGTTAGAATGCAGGATTCCAGGCTGACTTTGCTCCCTACCAGGACTTCAATCCTGACCGGCTCAAGGTTGACTCAACCTTCCATCCTTCCGAGGTGGGTAAAATGAGGACCCAGATTGTTGGGGCAAGAGGCTGACTCCCTCAACCGCTTAGACGGGGCTGTAAAGCATTGGGAAGTGGTAGATAAGTCCAAGCGCTATTGCTAAGTGCTATATTCTTGAGAAGACGGTGTGTCTACACAAACTCACCTCACTCAAGAGATCCTTTCATGTTATCTTCTTCATTTGGGGGAGGGGCATCTCTAGATACTTAGATCCTTCCTTGAGTAGCACCAGGCCAAAGGTCAACACACATTTCCTGCATGGAGGAAGCCCTTGATCTTTTCCAGAAGAGCTGGAAAAATTCTAGACTTTTAGAAGCCATTAGACCTTGACCTGGAGAGAGCATAACTTTGACCCTCCACCTCTTAATACCCATTTCCTATATTCCTTATCTGCTATGACCCTCAGACCCCAGGAAAGCATCCAGATCCATCCCACCCACATCATTATCATCATCATCATCTCCTTTTAACGACTCCATAATGCCTTGTGGGGTGGAGTCTGGGCAGCTGAATGGAGCAGAATGTTCACTGGCCAGATGCCTTTCCTGTCACCAATGCGGAGTTATATGCAGCAGATATATTCTCATCCTGCCCAGAGAGAGAAAGATCTGCGTCTACTCCACCTCTAGGTCACCACGCCACTCATCCACCTCACCTGCATCTAGTCTAAAAATTGGATGAATTGCAGGCAGTCCTTGACTCACAACCACAATGGAGCCCCAAATTTAAGTTGCTAAGTGAGATGTTTTGCCCCCTTTCGCGACTTGTCTTGCCTCCGTTGTTAAACAAATGGCTCCTGTTGATAAGTTAATAACCTGGTCGTTCAGTGAACCCGGCTTCCTCATTGACTTTGCCGGTGGCAAAAGGGGTGGGATGGTCATGTGATCCCGGGGAAATGGCAACAGTCATAAGTATGAACCAGGGGCCGAGCATCTGAATTTTGATCGTGTAATCACGAGGACGCTGGAAAGGTCGTAACCACGATGACCCAAAGGGGCGTGGCACAAAAGCAACGAAGTCCCAAAAGTAGATAAAGTCCCTTTAATTCCTCCAACTTGGTGCGCAATCTGCCCTTTTAAACAGTCTTCCCAGCTGCAGCCCATGAAGGGGATCAGGGCCCTTTCCTCCCCCATGAATCACGCAACTCATGTTGCTCCCTTCTCCGTTCCTCCTGGGCCTGGGTCTTCCTCTGAAAGTCCAGCCAGACTGTGCCCTTCCCCAGTTTCCTCCACAACCACCAGAGCCCCACTCCCACTCCCTGTCAGCTGTTCCTCCTCTCCCCCGGAATCAGATTCCAACAGATTCACACTAACTGTGAAAAATGGTCAAATGTCATTTTTCCTAATGCCATTGTAACTTTGAAAGGTCACTAAATGAAAATGTTGTCAGTCGTGGACGACTGCCTGTACAGGTGTTGTGTGTATGTGTGTTGTGTGTTTCTACACTCACACACTTACAGATGGGGGGAACCCAAGCAGCTAGTTTACAGTATTTTGCCAAGGAGTGTCAGGGAATTCCTGGGAAAAGTCAAGGCTCCAAGCATCCTTCTGTGGTCCTCCTTCAGGTCCTCTCCCCTTCCTCTCTCTCTCTCTCTCTCTCTCTCCCCTTTCTTCTTTCCTTTCCTGACCCTCCCTTCCCCTCCTCCTTCCATCTCTGCTCCTGCCTCCCATTCTCCTCCGCTTCTTCACTGCTCCCAATACGGGGGCTCTCGGCAGCCCCCTTCCATTTCCCTCTCATTATCACCTTTTGAAAAGTGTTTCATTAAGAAACACCGCTTTTGATTAATTATCGACAGAATGCTGACCAAAAAGAGAGAGGGGGAGAGAGAGAGAGAGAGAGAGAGGGAGAGGAGGCAGAGATGAAATTACTCTCTGACCCTGTCTGCATAACACTGAAAATTCATCACCTACCCTTTTAATATTGAAAGGCAGTTTCAAATTTTAATAGAAAAAAAACACCAGTCTCTCTCCACCCCCCCACCCCCCATCGTCACCAACACTGCCCCCATCACTTAAACCCCCCACCCACCCCAGTCCCAACCATTCCTGGTCTTTATTAATGCCCTTAGGCCGGCACCGATATTGCTTTCAATCTGGCAGTTTCTGTTCATTTCAAATTTATTATATGGAGCGCACTTCATTTTCAAATATTTTTCACTGTTTCTTTTTAATTTTGTTCATTGTTAAGTACAGAGGAGGAAGGCCTTTTAAAATATTTAAGTGATGGATTGGGGGGTGATGGAAGAGAGAGAAATCTGACACGCAGATGGAACATAAAGAACACTGCCCCTCCAATAAATTTAAGTAGAAACAATTGTAATGGTCATATTCTTAACCATCCCCTTCAGACATAAAGATAATATTGGGAATGTTATAAGCGCATTATTTAAAACAGGATGAGTAGTTTTTTCCCCAGTGGGAAAGAAAGAAAGAAAGAAAGAAAGAAAGAAAGAAAGAAAGAAAGAAAGAAAGAAAGAAAGAAAGAAAGAAAGAAAGAAAGAAAGAAAGAAAGAAAGAAAGAAAGAAAGAAAGAAAGAAAGAAAGAAAGAAGGGAAGGAGGGAGGGAAAGAGGAAGGGAAGGAAAAAAGGAGTATATATGCAAGAAAGAAGGGAGGACAGAAGGAAAGAAAGAAGGAAGGAAGAAAGGAAAGACAGAAAGAAAGCCTCAATTACGGTGTCACTCTTACATCATAGTTTGGGGGATCAAGAATGGACTATCTCTAGAGCACTGATGATGTTACCTAGTTGGGTCATGAAACGTCTGCAAGAAAACTACCAAGCTCAGAGAATACCAAGAACCCCACAATCCTCCTCTTATTTCTCTCCCTCTTCCTCTCTCTTCCTCTCCTCCTGCTCCTCTTTTCTGCAAACTCAACTGCCTTCTAGCATGATGATGTTACCTAGCTGGGTTATGAAACGTCTGCAAGAAAATCACCAGCTCACAGAGTATCAAGAAGCCCTCATTTCAATCCTGAGCTAGAAAGATTCTCCTTTATCGGACTATGTCTGACACTGAAGAGTTCCTTTTACTTAGTGCCTGCCCAGGGGTGAATTTATTGAGGGAGTCTTTCTTAAAAGATGTGGTTTCAGGAGATACTATGGAAACGGACTTTGGGCCAGGATAATTTAGCGCCAGTTCCAGCCACAAAGTGTGGAACTTACCTTGATTTGCTGATCACAATGGCGGCCACAATAGTCTGGCTTTCTTCTTTAATGTGTGTTGTGTCTCAGGACACCTATCACAACAGTGGTGGCCACCATCTTGACTTTTTTGCCCTCCTTGTGTGCACTCTGCAGTCCTGCATGGCTCAAGTCTCCTTTTCTGTCCCTCAAAAGTCAAGAAAAGCACAATTAAAGTTTTATTTATTTATCATATTTTGGAACCACCCATTTCACACACACAAATCACTAACCATTTACTGCTCTGTCCTGGTACTGAACATTTGCTGCTGCAGATTTTGTTCAATGGCTGAGCCAGTTAGCCAGCCAGCCATGTTTCTTGAGCACATTGAAACAGCTGTTGGAAACCCAGAGAAGCCCTGTATTTATTTCCTCGATTCTGCTTTTAATCAGCCCAATAATGACAATCCTCTGGTTGATGTTTGAAACCTCAGCATCTTAATGTTTAATACTTTTAATGTTTAATAGCCCCCCAAACAATGGAATAATAGATTATATTAGCAAACAGCACAAGGAAGCACCTGCATTTAATCAGACAGACTTTCCCAACCTGGGGTACTCCAAAACCCCAAATTCCCAGCCAACCTGGCCTTTGACTCCTCCATCCTTTGGGAATCCCAGGGCCTGAAGCCTACTCCAAACCCAATGGAAACCTTGGTGGATAGTGCAGTTCTTAATAATAAATACATTATGTCTTCAAAGTGCGTTGGTTGATTAATGCGGGCCAGGTTTGGGGGCTGCAACAGACCTTGAAGTAAATCTTAACCAGGATGATCCTGGCTAACAGATCCTTCCAGGTGCAGAAAGAGGGAATTGTGTAGGAAGCAGCCCAGAGTTACCTTACAGGGTGGAGATGGACAGCATAGCAATTTAGTAAATAAATAAATAAAATGCAACAGCATCTCATTGCAGAATTACTGGATGGTTCCTGATTTCGCAGGGTGAGGGGGCTTGTGTCATTATAAAAATCAGAGGCCTTAAAAGATTATCCTGGCAGACATTCAGAAAACTGCACTAAGGATTGAATGGGACTTTAAACCAATCCCTCTCTCTCAGCCCAACCTCAGAGGGTTGTTGTTGTGGGGAAAATAGGAGAAGGGAGATGCATTGGATATGTCTGTTGCCTTGAGTTACTTTTATATATATATATATAAAAGCGAAATACCACTCATGCACCATCACAAAATCTCCAGAACCATAAAACCTACCAATTTGAAATTTGGCACATATGTTCCTCTTGGCTTCTAGGTGCTCACAAAGAAAGGATTTTTCAAAATGCCCATCAGAGCATTAGCATTTCCTATATTATTTCCTATAATAATAGTGAGTTCTACTCCTGCTCCCCACCTGAAAAGAAATCTGTTCCAGATGCAAAACACAAACAGAGGAGAGGAGTTTCAGTTTCAGAGCACCAAGCAAGCTTTAGTCCAAAACAGTTGAGCTAAGCCACTCCCAGGCTCCTTACTATCTCCTTCTTGCTCACACAGCAAATACTGCTTCCAAACAGCCCTCAACTCTCTCACGCACTGACAGGACACTAGCCAGATGAACACCCATGGATAGGTAGAGGCAGAATTTTTCCCCCCTTATTTTCCTCCCCAAAAACTAAGCCCGACCACATAGTTTTGTAGTGAAGCACGGGTATCCAGCTAGTAAACTCATAAAAGGTGGAAAACACATTTATGTGTACATAAAAACGCCCCTCCTGCTCTGCCAGATGCTGGGAAGTTGAATTGAGGCTCTCAAACTCTTCTGGGACCCTAAATCTGGCGCCCCAATTTGCTTTCGCCCAGACACAGGTTATCTGTCCCACCCCCACCCCACCCCCCGGCTCTTCCTCTCATAAGCTTGCCTCGAGCTTATCTCCCCTCTCTGTTAGTTCTCCACGGATACATTTTATAAATTCCTGGGGTGGGGAGAAGAGAGAGAGAGACGGTGGGGCAGGAATGCTCCCCACCTCCTTTCTAACTTGCGCTCACGCCGCCCCCCGCCCCGCCCGCGCTCTAAGCAACCGAAATGGCTCCAGAACAGGGCTTTCCAACCTTGGCAAAGCTGGCTTTGGAATTCTGGGAGTTGAAGCCCCCCAGGCTTAAAGTTGCCAAGGTTGGAGACTCCTGCTCCAGAAGACCCAACGTCCTCCAGGACCCAAATAATCCGTAGGTCTGGACAGATCAAGTGACTTTCGCGGAGAGTCGTCCCGTCCCCAGCATCAGGAAAGAGCCTTGCCGTGGACTTGATGCCTCCTTCAGCCCGAGACCTGCTCATCGGTGCCTTTGATTTACTGCCCCAAACCTTCTCCCTCCTCGGCCCCATTCGGGAACCCGTCTTTCTGGAGCGGGTAACCGGCCTGGGACTTTTCAACGGAGGGGTGGCCAGCTCGAAATGGCCCCGCTGTGTTGGCCACGCGCTCTGCCTCGCCAAAGCGCAGCCGCTGCCAGCCTCTCGCCTCCCACAGAGCCCCTCGCCCGCCTCCCTTTCTCTCCCTTTCCCAAGGAATCCGAGGTGCCCCGCGATTAATGAAACGTGAAGTGTGAAGACTTCCTGAGCTGCTGAGGCGATTCTTAACGATGTTCCCAGATGTTGCGGGCCGAGCCGAGGGGCGGCGGCGCTGTGGACCCCAGCACGGTCAGGGTCCGGTCGGAGATGGAGGAACCTCGCCATAAGCCGTGCGTAATTACGCATTGGAGAGCGCTTTCGACCGGGGAAAACAGCGCCTCCTTGTTGTCTTTCTTCCCCACTCCCTACTCCTCTCGAGTTTTATTTTTCCTAGTTGCAGAGATAGACCCGGGGATCGGTGTGTGTGTGTGTGTGTGAGGGGAGCCCGACCACTTGTTTAGAAAACGTAAAATGCCGGCAGTTCCGGGGAAATTCAATTTTCGCTGAATTCTAAAAGCTCCTTTCGCGGATTCTTTTCCAGGGTGCTGCGCGCTGCCAAGGCCGCTGGAAGGCAACCTCCCTATCCCCTCCGAACACTTCGCTGGTGCTCCCCCCCCCCCTTAACTCTTTTGCCTCTAACGGCTTGGAGTTTCTGGGGGGAGGAAGGGGGGGGATTTCACGGCTGGCTGAGGCCAAGGCTGCCTCCCATCCATTGCGGGGTTTGGGTTTTGGATAATTTCGCTCTTCTTGGCTGGTCTGGGGGAGGGGTCGGGGTCGGCGGTTGCACGGGACTTTAGGGAAAAAAAACTCAGATCACCTCGCTGTGACATTAGAGGGAAGGAACAAGGAAGGGGGAGATTTGCTGTCCTGGGACGACGTGAAAAAAAAGGGGAGGATGGGCAGAGTGATTTAAAGCCAGGGTTATTATTTATTATTTTATTACATTTATATGCCGCCCGCGTCACTGTCAAGAAACTTTCTGAGCGGCCTACAACACCATCGTTGTTAACCTTCGAGATCTTGAAATTACCCTCGATTTTAACTTTAATGCTTATGGATTCTAGGCGGTTTACAATTGCTGTTTTTTTAAAAAATCTTTTGAAAAGAACACACACACTTTTCGTTCCCACAAAGCCGCTGCAGTGATTCCGAGTAAACCTGGCCGAATATCGGCCTATTGTGATGACCTTGCTAGAAATCTTGGGTTTTGCAGTGTACATGAGAATTTCCAATGGGTTGACATGTTTCGACTGTCCAAAGATTGCTTTGCCTAACACAAAGGATGTCCAGCTAGGGGGCAGCACCTAACTCACCTGGACTGATTGACAAATAGCTAAACAGGGTTAGGCTTGGTTAATAGCATTGTTTCCCTTCCTTTCCAATCCTTTCATGTGCCCCTTTCACCCTAACATGTCTATTTGCCTATTCTCTCTCTCTCTCACTCTCATTCTATCCCCCTCCCTCCTTCCCTCCCTCCTTCTCTCTCTCATCCATCCATCCATCCATCCATCTATCTATCTATCTATCTATCTATCTATCTATCTATCTATCTATCTATCTATCTATCTATCTATCCATCCATCCATCCATCCATCCATCCATCTATCAGACAGACAGATCAGAGTTTCGCAACCTTGGCAAGTTTAAAATGAATGGACTCCACCCTAGATAGATAGATAGATAGATCCATCTAAGGTGGAGTCCATTCATTTTAAACTTGCCAAGATTGAGAAATTCTGATCTGTCTGTCTGTCTCTCTATATCATCCATCCATCCATCTATCCATCTATCTGTCTGTCTGTCTGTCTGTCTGTCTGTCTGTCTGTCTGTCTGTCTGTCTGTCTATCTATCTATCTATCTATCTATCTATCTATCTATCTATCTATCTATCTATCTATCTATCTATCTATCAATCACCTATCTTCTCTCTCCTTCCCTCCCTCCTACCATCCCTCCATCCCTCCATCCCTCCATCATCTCTGTTAGTCTGCCTATCTAGTGCATCTATCATCTCTCTCTCTCTCTCTTTACCGAAAACAGACCTGTCAACATCTGGCAAAGGTTTCAAGCTATTATCGCTGCTCCCTTCACCCGCAGCCTGCCAACTTTTGTCTGACTAGGCAAAATAAAAACAAGGCAAATAAATGGGACGGTTTCTGACGTCGGGATCTATATTTATTAACTCATAACGCAGAGGCACACACCGAGAATCATTTCACTTCCAAATATCTAGTTGGGAGCAGTTGGGTTCGGAGTCAGTCACGGCCCCTTCTTATCTTCATGTATGGCTGCTCCATGTTTAACACACAATTACATTTCCTCCCTCCAATTCCGTTACAAATGGAATTGAGGCAAGCATTGTTTGAAGAAATGTACTGCTTCACTTCGACTGGCATTGTACAATTCACGGAACAGTTGAGGAGGAAACGAAGAAAAGAAAAGAAAGGCCACCCCTCCCCCCCCCTTGTCAATCTTCTAGATTCAAAAGAGTCTCTCGCTTAGTACAATGAGCTGGCTTTCAAGTCCTGATTTGGGGTTTTTTTTTCCCTCCTTCACTATAAACAAAAATCTCCTTTGGATTTTTTTTTTGGGGGGGGGAGGGAGTGGCTGGAATAGGTAGCAGAAGAATCCATCCAGGAAAGAAATCAGAAAGAATCATCTGCCTTCTACAAAGGCACCAAAAAAAAAATTAAAATTAAAATGGAAAATTAATTAATTGCAGTTAAACTATCGACTAACTACCTGGCTGTACTGTAATTCATTTTGAGGATATTAAAATCCAAGGAACAATAATAAAATTTTGGCCTGCTCCCGGTGGAAGCAGTGGCCAGCAAATTGGATGGTTTTGTTAATCTGGCGTAAATAATAACATGCTTTTTCTCTCTGGCCAATTCTCCCAACCGTTTAGAGCAAATTCAAAAGCCTGTCCTGGCTGTAATTGAGTCCAGGGATAGAAAGCTGATTTTCATGATCCCTTCTTGCTATTTGATAAGTGTTTTCAAACTGGACCCATATTATCTTTTTTTGGGGAAAAGAATCCTTTTCTAAAAAAATGAATGAAATTTCTATGGCTGCCTGGATTCGCCTGAGATCGGATTCCTCTTTGTCCGGTACAGTTTACGATCTCCTACTTGGGGTTGGACTAGAAGACCTCCAAGGTCCCTTCCAACTCTGTTATTCCATTATTCTTCACTTGATTGTGCTTGGCATCTTCGATCTTTTATTTCTTCTTTTGGATGATTTAATTGTAATTTGTTGGGAGCTGTCCAGAGTTGCTGAGAGTTGGCTGGCATACAAGCTTAAATAGTATTACATTTCATTTACTGGATATTATTTATTCTCCTTTCAGGATACATGTAAGAGCCACTGGACTGCTCTCCTTTGAAAACCAGGAACCAGATTCTTTTAGCCTTGTGCCCAGAGCAAAGCTTGAAGACCAGAAATTTGATGGTGTGCGCTTTTCGTTCCCAACGTTAAACAAAACCTGGGATTCTAGGAAAGTTTGATTCCTGGAGCTCTCAACGCGCTTTTTTCCTGCTTTCCTGCAGAAAATGGGCAGATGCTGAGCTCGGGGTTCCCCCAGAAGGGGAGTCTGAGGAACCCAACTGGGGTGCTTTGCAGAAGCTGGACTATTTTGGTTGGGAAGGTTTGGCAAAGTCAGGGTGGCAGAATCCGGGTGTTTAACCTCTCCATCTCTTAAGGCGGCAGCTGACACTTTCTTTAAATCAGGAGGCGGTTGCTTAGCAACCCCGAAGAGGCCCATTATTAAGAGCCAGATTGATTAACCAAAAATAAGGGGAGGGGAGGGGGAAGAAAAGGAGACCTGAAAGCAAAACAGACCCTTTATTGAATTACTTAATTGATGATCAACTTTTCAAAAAGGCTGCACTTAATTAAGAAGAGGAAGGGCAACAACCAGCTTTAGCAGCTGCCATGCAAGAGCTGGCAGGATTTGGAAAAAGTAAGGAAGATTCAACCTCTGTCTCCAACTGTTTTGGGAGCAGTTCAGTTCCAACTGCCCTCAATTGGTATGGCCTAATATGCCCCTAATGTTCTAGTCCTAGATGGCAAATCTAGACAGCCTACTAAAAAGCAGAGACATCCCCCCGCCAACGAAAATGCGTAGAGTCATGGCTATGGTTTTCCCAGTGGCAATGTATGGCTATGAAAGTTGGACTATAAGGAAGGCTGAGGGCCAAAGAATGGAGGCCTTTGAACTCTGGTGCTGGAGGAGGAGACTCCCGCGAGTCCCTTGGACTGCAAGGCCATCCAACCGGTCAGTTTTAGAGGAGATTAACTCTGACAACTCTTTAGAAGGCCAGATCCTGAAGAGGAAACTCAAAGACTTTGGCCAGCTGATGAGAAGGAAGGACTCGCTGGAGAAGAGCCTAATGCTGGGAAAGATGGAGGCTAAAGAAGGAGGAGAAGGGGATGGCAGAGAAGGAAGGGGCTGGATGGAGTCACTGAAGTAGTCGCCATGAGCTTAAATAGACTCCAGAGGATGGTAGAGGACAGGAAGGCCTGGAGGAACATTGTCCATTGGCTCACAATGGTTTAACAGGTTTAACAGATTAACAGATAATCAAAGTTGGAAGGGACCTTGTAGGTCATCTAGTCGAACCCCCTGGGGCCAGACTCGATGGGTCAGACATGACTTTGTGACTAACAACAACAACAACAACAACAACATGCCGCAACCTCCAATTAGTTCAATTTAATTTTTGCATGCTGTTCAATTCTTTTACTTTATTGGACTGGAGAATATTAGGGTTCTATCAGGTTTCAGGGCTTAGAATATGATGGGAAGTCAGAAGTTTGCAGTGCTAAATGTGGTTTAAGGCAGGGCTATCCAACCTTGGCAACTTTAAGATTTTCAACTCCCAGAATTCCCCAACCAGCCTCCTTATGAAGTCCGCAAGTCTTCAAGTGGCCAAGCTCAAAAACATTGGTCGGTCTGCTTCCGTGGCTGCAGAGATTCAATGTTTCTCAAAACCAACCCCTAAGGATGAGGGTGGGACACTGAGTTGGGTTTACTGCCTTTACTTCCTTTACTGCCTTACTTCATTGTAAAGAGAATGGCTGAGCAGTCAGAGGAAGAACCAGGCCCATCCCTTCTTCATCGTAGGACACGCAGGGAGGAACAGAGAAGGAAACAAATTGAATTATGAGAGAGGAAGCGGCCATGATCCCCCTCTGGGGAGAACAGTATATAAGAGAGATGGTTACAACATAGTGTTGCCAGAAGCAAAGCGTGTTTTATTTTGGGCTGAACTTATCTTGGTTGGCGTCCTTCCAACAGACTGGGCCTTGGTATCTCCTTGAAGTTGGTAATTACTTATCCTGGTCCGTTGTGGAAATTCCTTCATTGTACTTTGTTTTGGTTTTTTATTTCACCTCTATCTTCTCATTAAGTTCGGACCGTATTGCTTTCTTTTGAAGACTTGTTGAATAAGTTTAATCTCCATCTGAGAATTATTGAATAGTGGGGCCAAGTTGGAGGCATTAAAAGAGATTTATTTACGTTTTGGATTTTGTTACGTTTGTGTAACACTGCAGGTCATCATAGTATGTGTGTGTTTGCAGGGTATGTGCGCACAGGAAGTCCTCGACGTACAACCACAATTGAACCTAGAATTTATGTTGCTAAGTGAGACATCCCCCCATTTTACAATCTTTCTTGCCATGGTTGTTAAGTGGATCACAACAGGTGTTAAATTGGTAATCCGGTCGTTAAGTGAATCTGGCTTCTCTGTTGACCCTGCTTCTCAGAAAGTCAGAAAAAGGGAATCACATGATCCCAGGACACTGCAACCATCATAAATATGAGTCAGTTGACAAGCGTCTGAATTTTTGATCACATGATTTGGGGAGGCTGTAATGGTTGTAAGTATGAAAAATGGCCATAAGTCATGATTTTCAGGGCCGTTGTAACTTCAAACTGTCACTAAATGAACTGCTGCAAGTCGAAGGCTACCTGTGTGTGTCTACACCAGGGGTCCCCAAACTTGACAGCTTGAAGACTTGTGGACTTCAACTCCCAGAATTCCTCCTTCAGTCATGTGAGCTCAGGAATTCTGGGAGTTGAAGTCCACAAGTCTTCAAGCTGCCAAGTTTGGGGACCCCTGGTCTACATATAGAGAAACATACCGACCACCTTTCCCCACATTAGAGACAGGGGAACCCATCCCATGCTCACAATTCTCCCAATGAAATTTTACTTGCAGAAATTTACCCATATTCCTCCCCTTGCAATGTGATTTCCGTCCCCCCTTTAAATCTGCTCCCCGTTTCTTCCCCTTACTGCCCTACTCTTCGGATTTTATTCTCTCCAGCGGGATGAATTTGGTTTTTGCACCGCATCGCTTGTGAGTTTCCTTTCCCCCTTCTTGCCTCTCTTTGGAAACCTGAAACCTAATCCTTCAACTTCTTTTAATTAAGCCATGGGTAGCTTAATTTAGCCTAACTATCTTTGGGAGGATTATATATTTCAATCATCATTACGGCCCAGCTATTTGTGATCCGCCTAGATAGATCGATCTATTAGTTATATAATCAAGAGCACAATTATAATCCTCCCCAAAAGGATATTTAATAATCATTTAAAATGATGGAATATTTGACTTAGGCCATTGGAGAATTAGAAGGGCGCCAGTGGTAGGAAAGGGTGAGTCTGAAGGACTTTTAATAACGTCTTTCAAACAAGTCAGCTGGATTGTAATGACCCATTTTTCAAGATTTGCTGGAAGGGTTGTTGCTGGTTTCCCTTTCAAGAAATTACGCTCTGAATTTATAGGCAAAGAGAAAAGACTCACAGAAACACCCAACATGCGTGCGAATGCCTGTGGGAAGCCAGGAATCACCACTGATTTTCAAACCATTGTAAAACTCAACACATTTCTCACTTAGCAACAAATGTTTTTGGCTCAATCGTGGTCCTAAGTTGAGGATTACCTGTGCAACGGTATCCATCAAGCATCCCTCCTATTATTTTATGGAGCTGTAGAAGTTGTTGAAAGCTCTTTAGGGAGTCAGGCCACAAGTGAAATTTAATTTTCTAATTTTTCCTGGCTGCTTTCTGAAGGGTGGTTGGTCTTGCCTGTAGGTTCAAGCCAGATTCATGATAGATGTACCTTTGGCTTGGGCAATAAATGTAAATTGTTTTCTTTTGCCCCCCACTCTCTCTCCAGCAGTTGCTTGTTATTTTATTTGAAAATTTCAAAATCTGGACACATCACTCCAAGGAACAGGCCTGCAAAGTGAGGGCATTTCTCCAGAAGTCGGTCTCCCACCCAATGGCATTAATTATTTAGTCTCTAATTAAAAGTAAGGTCAAACAATGAAAAATGACTAAGCTAAATACTTATACAGTGATGTATTAAACTGACTCTGCTTTTTAAAAACAACAACACAAAACAGCAATAAAATTGTGGAGGGACAAAGCACTCACACCAAACCTTAGAAGCATAGACTGGGAGGCTGGTTAAATAAAGATATTTGTGATACAAAGCAAGGATGGGTGGTAAAATTTAGAAAGAAGATATATTTCATTTACAAAAAAAATAAAATAAACGAGATCATTTTTTTCAGGTTACAGAGCTCAGTCTCTGGAAGAGATTGTTTTCTGAACATCTATTACTTTCAAAATTGTTTCGTTAATGGGAGAACTCCTGCTTGTTGTGACAATGAGAAAAAGAGAATATGGCTTTTGGCGACTTGCAATTTTGCAAATGGTATTTGCCCAAACTCAAGGATCATCGAGGTAAAAATAAGAGAGAAAGATGAAGAGAATGTTGACTTTTCATCTCGATAGGAAATGCTTCTCTTAGACAGGAAGCTCAAAAAAATAAAATAAATGTGTTCTTTAGCCTTTTTCTCCTAAACCTTTAAAGGAAAGTCCTAGTTTTCAAATTACTTTTCTTATGGCCCATCTGATCTGAAGGAATCATAAAATTCTGCAAAATTCAAGAACATCCTACTCAACAGCCAAAAGAGTCCTCTTTTGAGGGACTTTTTGGTCCAAGTTCTGCTTAATGATCTAGAAAAAAACTAACCCAAAACAAGAGAAATGCCCATCTGCAGTTCACAACACATGGACACCCCACCAGTTGGGAAGTTTACCTGTCTTCTCAAAGTGAGACAGGTCTTGGGAAGTCTTCTCCAAGGTGAAGTCTTGGAGTCTTCACAAGTCTTCTCCAAGATGATGAGATGGGTGTTAATCCCTTTGACATTTGAGTACAGATTCTAATATTCCCATTAGTAGCAACCAAGCAACTCATTCAGTTCCATTCGAGGTGAAGTGTGAATCAGATAGAAGGTTGACTGTGTTGGGCAGGTGAGATCAAGAGGTTAAAAAGATGGAAGCTATGTTGAAAGAAAAGAAAACTAGACTGTCCTAGAAGTCAGTTGGTTCCTGAGACCATTCTGTCTTCTTCTTCATGCAGATATTCTATCTGTGAGAAGGTCTGTTGTGGCTGGTGATGATGACTCTCTTGGGCAGAAGATCTCTCCTAACTCAATTCTACACGACTTCATAGTTCAAGGTGGGTGGGAAGAGAATTGGATCCTTCCATACTACAAGCCGTATTCACAAAACACCACTGACTTGGTCATTACAAACTTAGGGACTGCATTACACACATACAAAGCTTTGTTAAAATGAACTTGATTAGTGCTTTTCTTTTCTTAAAAAATGGGATAGATCAAACATCTGGCATGAACTTAACCCCTTGATTCAATTCAATGGAGTGCGTGAACTCAGAAAATGACTTCATTAACTAAGTTAAACCTATTGTGGGTGACCACTCCACATCGTTGTTGCTAGTCTCTTGTAAGCCCACACACAAATATTTTGTGGAAGAAAAAGTCAACGGACACCTCTTGATAACTCTACTTTGAGAAGTTGCACCATCTCTTTCTCAAAAGTTAATATTCCTGTAAAGTCCAGAGGACAAACTTGAAAGTTATTTACATAGTTGGTTTGATTTTGTTTCTTTTTTACTGAGGAAACTGTTCTCATTCTGTGTTTCCACCCAACTGCAGAATGGCCAATCAACCTTAATGTGAAATACAATTATCAAGAATGCGAATATGACAAACACCAACAAAGGCAAACACCGTCCTGGGGCTTCTTGCGAGTTTAGTTTAAGGGGATCATACCGAAATCTTCCGTAGTTAATCTAGGCAGATATTTTGTTTGTTACAATCAAACCTACCATTTCGGTTTTATAAATTTTTAAAATATTAATTATCGTCGGCAAAGTACACGGAGGTGAATGCATTAATGAGTTTCCTGCTTAGATGGCAACTATTTGGTATTTGGCATTAGATTATCAAAGAGCAGGTTGGGAATCTTAATCCAGCTTGTTAACTTATTAAATTTTCTTTATTTACAGACTGGGCTTACTTTCATTAACATTGTAACAGGTGCTCATTAAGAATTTATCATAGGCAAGAGAGAGAGAGAGAGAAGAGGGAGGAAGGGAAGAAAATGGAAACAAAAATTGCTTTCTCTCTCTCTTTTTTAAAAAAATTCACAAATGGGGCATCCAGAAGGTTAAAAAGAAATGGGAGTTGGAAATATAGGAAGAAATGGAAGCAAAAAAGAGGATATCAATAGCCAACGTTACAGGCCATTATAAAATATGGTTCTCAATGGGTCAAAACACAAAATGTTGGGACTAGGGAAGAATTAGGAAAAGAGGCTGCCCATAAATTCAAGATGGTGGCCTCAACCATTGAAGCTCCACCCCTTAAGGCATGTTTAAAAAGTCAAGGTTGCCATGGCGACTTTTTTTGATTTGGATACCACCAGTTTTTGGGTGCCTAGAAAATACTTTTTTTGGGTTGGAGGTGATGAGTGGGCTAGAAAAAAATATTCTATCTTTGCCCTGTTGTATTCTGGTTTTTAACTTCTTTAATTTCTATTTATTTAATATTTAACATTGGAATGTTTGCACCTCTGCTTTTCTGATGTTTGTGAGCTGTACAGAGTTGCTTGAAAATGAGACGGGTGGCATATAAATTTAAATAAATAAAATATGAATTATGAATAAGCAATCTCTGGGAGATTAATCTTCTTGAAATGGGACTCTCCAATTTCATGAATAACATCTCTTATTTTACAGGTGGGTTTTATTTATTTATTTATATTTATTTACAGACCCCTCACATCCCAGACATAAACTGTTTCAAATCCTTCCCTCAAAACGATGCTATGGAGCACTGCACACCAGAACAACTAGACACAAGGGGAGTTTTTTCCTGAATGCCATCACTCTGCTAAACATATAATTTCCTCAACATTGTCCAACTATTTACAAAGTCTGCACTCCTATTACTATTAATCTTCTCATCACTCCTTATTGCCCATCCTCTCCCACTTGTGACTGTAGGACTGTAACCTTGTTGCTTGTATTATAACAATTTTTATTGATTGTTTCCTTTGATTGCTTATTGTATCCTATGACAATCATTAAGTGTTGTACCTGATGATTCTTGACTTTTGATGAACGTATCTTTTCTTTTAAGTACACTGAGAGCATTTAAATTCCTTGTGTGTCCAATCATACTTGGCCAATAAAAGAATTCTATTCTATTCTATTCTATTCTATTCTATTCTATTCTATTCTATTCTATTCTATATAAAAAAACCCTTTTCCTTCCTTTTTTCACCCCTTCCCAATTCTCTTTCCTCCTTTCTCAACCTCTGCCTTATCAAAGAAATCTGGACTTTCCCCCCCTGAGCAAACCTTCTCCTTTGCCTTTCTTGGCATTTCTAAACGGAGCCTAATAGAATTTTAATATCATCTGTAATCACACTAAAAACTCCAGTTCAAAATTCCTGAGCATTACCGCAGTGCAAGGGAATCGCTCTAGATATAATTAGCATAATCATTTACCAAGCCCCTCAGAGGCTCATTCTGAAAGCAGTTTATTTTTTATTTTTTGGTAAATAGTCTGAAATTTCCTTTGTGTCAGAATACGGGGAAAGAGGGCCGCATCTCAAAATGTTCAAGATCCCCAGCCTTTTCTTCGATGGCCAAGGCTGTTGGGTCTTCACCATAGAGTTGCAGAGAGAGAAAGCTGTACCCTAATACAGGGAGTCTTTGGCTTACGGCCACAACTGAGTTTAAAAGTTCTGTTGCTAAATGGGACAGTTGTTAAGTGAATTTTCTTGCCACGCTTGTTAAGTGAATCTGGCTTCCCTACTGACTTCACTTTAAACATTATTAGGGTACATTAGGGTACAATTAGGGTACAATCTCTCTCTGCAATTCTATGGTGAAGACCCAACAGCCTTGGCCATCAAAGGGAAGGCTGGGAATCTTGACATTTTGAGATGTTCCCCACTTTCCTTCTGCCCTCTGCCTCAGTTGCCTTTCGCACTGTTTCACTTCCTTTGGTGTTTTCCCATGACATAAAATGGAAAGAAATGATGAGAAAATTATTCCTGTCCTTGAGAAGTAGAGTTTCCTAAACATAGGGATACCTTGAGATCATGATATGTTCAGAAACATGGTGAGTGTCTAACTAAGTTTGGATTCCATATGTTACCCTACATTTTTATGAAACCCCACTGGGGGGATATTGGTGTGTGTGTGTGTGTGTGTGTATACTTTCCAACATCTGGTACAGTGTCAAATCCTGCTTCAACATTTTAAGCCAGCAAGGAAAATATTTTTACGGGTGTTTCAGCTGGGAGCAGAAAATATAAAAGGCTCTCACTTCAACAAAAGAGCAGGCTGTTGCTTTCGACAACTGTTTTCGAAACCCGCTGCCTTGTGTAAAAGGAGAAAAAGATCCATTGTGTGTGAGAGATGCATAAGAGCCGTGGGGGCTGGAAGGCTGCAGGTGGAGTGACAGAACAGAGAAATTTGCTCGCGAGTGATTTTGGAGTGGCGGGGAGGGGAGAGAGGAATGGCATAAAGATCTGTTCCATGAGGTCACCCCAGGAACTTCTCATAGGAACTATGGAGATGTTTTGGGGAAAAAGAAATCAATACAGCAACACTCCCCATCCCCACCCAGGTTCCTGACAATTAAATCTCTTCTTCCATGGGCATTTGAAGGCATTTTGAGGCTCCCAAGGTCCAACAAAATTAAAAGGAAGACAAACAAGGCAGAAGAAAACAGGACCTTGGAGAGCTCCAACCAAGTTCTGCTATCTAAAGACCTCGCTGTGGTCTTCCTTTACTAAGGTGCCCTATGATAGGACCTTTCTCAACCTTGGCCAC
This sequence comes from Bungarus multicinctus, assembly GCA_023653725.1. Classification (NCBI taxonomy): domain Eukaryota; kingdom Metazoa; phylum Chordata; class Lepidosauria; order Squamata; family Elapidae; genus Bungarus; species Bungarus multicinctus. The sequence continues at coordinate 1,849,202 of CM042842.1, forward strand.
TTGAAAATGTGTGGACTTCTACTCCCAGCATGCTGGCTGGGGAATTCTGGGAACTGAAGTCCATGCAGCTTCAAGTGATCTAGGTTGAGAAACACTGTGGGGTCCTTGGTGCTCTCTGAGCTCAGATAGAATAGAACAGAATAGAAAATAGAATAGAAAATAGAATAGAAAATAGAATAGAATAGAATTATAGAATAGGATAGAATAGTAGAATAGAATTATAGAATGGAATAGAGAATAGAATAGAAAATAGAATAGAGTTATAGAATAGAAAATAGAAAATAGAATAGAAAATAGAATAGAATTATAGAATAGAATAGAATAGAATAGAATAGAATAACAGAGTTGGAAGGGACCTTGGAGGTCTTCTAGTCCAACCTCCTGCCTAGTAGGAAATCCTACACCACTTCAGACAAAGGGTTATCCAACATCTTTGTTTTCCCGCAGATGTTTCACGATCCATGTCACTTCTGAACCTCTGTAGATATCTGCAGAAGCTTTGCAAATAGACAGGTGGCCACAACCTCAGTGTGGATTCCATCTCCCCCCCCACCAAGGATGATCAAAGACAGCTCTGAATTCCCAACTGTGGGCAGGAGGGGACACACCCAATGGACTTATGCAAAGGATTATTTATTAAAGGAACCTTAGATCTTATTTGGGAGGCGCAAAACGCGAGATGTTTGGAGGCAAGGTGGACCTGGATCAAGACTGAAGCCGTATCAAACCGAGGGCTGCAATGATCATCTATAGCTAATCTTCAACTTAGGAACACAACTGAGCTCAAAATTCCTGTTTGCTAAGCGAAACAGTTGTTAAGTGAGCTTTGCCCCATTTTACGGCCTTTCGTGCCACAGTCCTTAACCGAATCACTGCAGTTGTTAAGTGAGTAGCACAATTGTGAAGTGAATCTGGCGTTCCCCTTGACTTTGCTTATCAGAAGGTTGCAAAAGGAGATCACATGATCCCAGGAACACTGCAACCGTCATAAATACAGTGTCTGAATTTTGAGCACGTGACCATGGGAATGTCACAATGGTCGTAAGTGTGACCAACAATCCCAAATCACTTTTTTTCAGTGCCGCTGTAACTTTGTACAGTCACTAAATGAAGTGTTATAAGTCGAGAACTATCTGTGTGGGCTTTTTTGGTTGTGGATAACTCAAGAGGGGATTTTTTTCCAAACAGGGTTTAAACTCAAAGCCTTCAGTGTTTCTTAAGGAGGACAAACACACACACCGATCCAGAGCTAGCAAAAGTCTACCGTGCTATCAAAAAATTGCAGATTTTCCTCATTCGTCTACAACGATAAAAGGTTTGGCAGGATGAGCCGGCTTCAAAACCGAGCACAGGTTCGTTATCTCAGGCCCAATTAGGTTGAACGGAATTTTCCAAGCACCCCCTTGTGATCTTCAGCTGTGATTCCCTAACTATGTGCTGGGAAAAAACCCTGGCGTATTAAGGTCCTTCGTGAGCCCCACAACTCCCGTTCACCAGCCAACATCAAACATTGCTTCCTACTGGATCTAACCATTTGGCCAGCCTGCTCCCGCCTGCTACTTCCCCCACTTCTTAGCCCTCATTAAATTTCAGAGCCGCAGATTGTGGCTTTTGAACTTCTCAACACTGTATAAGGCCCAGAACAATCTGAAACCAATGTAGGGTTCGCGCAACTTATTCAACTCAAACAGTTGAGTTTGACACTCACTTATTTGCAGCTTAGCTTGCCATTTGACCCTATCTGTGGCTTGCAAACCAGGATTGAAAGAGCCATGGTTTATTATATCCAAACACTGAAATTGTGTTAGCCTAACTAATCTCAACAAAAGTCATTTTAGTCTTCCTGTGGGGTCGATTTCCTGCCCTTGGTCAACTTAGTTGGGCTGACAGTTATCCTGTTGTGTTGATAATACGACATCTGATCAGTCTAGTAGCTGTCTGGTGGCTAGTTTTCTATGAGCATAGTAGTTAAGGCATAGTAGTTAAGACTCTGAGAGTATTTACACCAAGACAAATTCCTTGTGTGTCCAATCACACTTGGCCAATAAAGTATTCTATCTATTCTATCTTTTAAAAAAGAAGTACAGAAAGGAAAGATACAGATGTTTGATGATAGATAAGGTTATTTATAGATATCTGATCAGGTATAGATATAGATAAATACAGATATTTGATACAGATATTTCCTTCAAGTTAAGGATGGATGAAGCAATGCCATCCATCTTACTATCTGTGAACTTTGGCTCTTCAGCTTAATTCACCACAAAGAAAGACAGCTTGGGGAAAAAACCCAAATGGACCAGGGAGAAACTTTTAGAGGGTGTGAAAAATCAGTTAATCAAATAAAAAGGTCTATTCACTGGGTGGCAAAGTCTTACCAAAGAATCACGATTTTGATTAACATATTCTAGAACAGGGGTCTCCAACCTTGGCAACTTTAAGACTTGTGGACTTCAACTCCAGAGTTCCTCAATCAGAGTTCCTCAGCTTTGCTAGCTGAAGAACTCTAGGAGTTGAAGTCCACAAGTCTTAAAGTTGCCAAGGTTGGAGACCCCTGTTCTAGGGGACTTTAAACAACCTACCAAGTTGTTTTTTCTCCTTCTCTTTCTCCTCCTTCTTCTTCTTGATATTTAATTTACCCAAAGGTTCAAATGTACTAGGGCTGGAGCTTAGCGTTTCCATATAGGATATGCTAAAGAGGAGGCATTTATATAACAGCGGCGGCGGGGGAACCCAAAGGAGAGGTTACGATAGATTTGGTGTCGTGTTGAATGGATGAGGAAATGAAGACAGACAGAGGAATAACAGAGCTGTTATGAAATTTATAAAATCTGATCTGAATTGTGCGGGGGGGAAAGTAAAGCTTTCTTGTGTAGAAAAAAGGCTAGGCTGCTTGTCCGATAATATGAGTTGACCAAGATAAACATCTTAGCAAGCCAACATCTGTCTTGTTTCTCTCCCCAGTTCCTTCCATGGCCCCCAAACCAGCTCAGTGGCAATCAAGCTCCATAGCTGTTATTTCTCCAAAGCAAATGGAGGCCAGCTTCCAGTCAATTTTTTCCCCCTAGACCTAGCTGAGTCAGCTAGCTAAGTTTGGTGGAAAGCTTGTAGAAAAAGGAAGAAGGAGGAAGAAGAAGAAAGAAAGGAGAAAGGAGGAGGAGGAAGAAGAAAGGAGGAGGAGGAAGAGGAAGGAAAAAGAAGATGAAGAAGAAAGAAAGAAAGAAAGAAAGAAAGAAAGAAGGAAAGAAAGAAGGAAAGAAAGAAAGAAAGAAAGAAAGAAAGAAAGAAAGAGTGATTTAGTAGATTTGGGGGTATTCATGAGCTACTCATTATAGCAAGCAAGCAAGACCTCAGCAACTCAGGAGTTGCAAGTACAACATTGCTACTCCTTTTTTTCTGATGATCCCAGACTTGGAGACTCTTAACTGGAAGCAACAGAGGGTTCAAGTTAGCCTAAATCAATTTAGATCCCTAATCTTTGATCTCTGTTCCCTATCTCCTAGCTGATGTTTTCTCCTAATTTCCCACTCCCCCAAACGCTTGGGCCCTACGCACTTCGACCCCAGTTTCTCAGCTCTTCCAGCCTTGTCCTTCTCAGATCAGTGGATAGTGAGTGACCCACATCTACCATAACCATTGGAGCTAACAGGGCAAAACAGCCTCCCTCCCTCGCCTTTGATGGCCTCTGGGCTATTTCCGAGTCATCTTCTGTTTCATTGCCTGCATTCTCTCCTTTCTCATAAGGAGGTCTTCATTGCCAGAGGCTTCTTGTTTGACAGGACTCTCGGAATGAATTCAGAATAACAGAGTAGAAGGGACTTTGGAGGTCTTCTAGTCCAACCCCCTGCTCAAACAGGAAACCTGCTTCAGAAGAAGGTTGTCCAATCTTTTCCTGAAAGCCTCCAGTGAGGGAGCACCCACAACTTCTAGAGGCAAGTTGTTCCACTGATTCATTGTTCTCGCTGTCAGGAAATTTCTCCTTAGTTTTAGGTTGATTGTCTCCTTAGCTAGTTTCCATCTGTTGCTTCCTGTCCTGCCTTCAGGTGCTTTGCAAAATAGGTAGACCCTCTCCTCTTCTGTGGGGCAGCCGTTAGCTATTCATAGAAGACACCCAGCCTTGTTTAATTGTGGCTTAAGTAAGCACAATAATAAAAAGACCATAATAAAAGAATCTATAAACATAATTCGGTTTACCTGAAGCTCGTTTAAATTATTCCTACATGCCATTCTTTACATCTATACTTGAGAATAGAATAGAATAGAATAGAATTCTTTATTGGCCACGTGTGATTGGACACACAAGGAATTTGTCTTGGTGCAAATACTTTCAGTGTCCATAAAAGAAAAGAGTCAAGAATCATCAGGTACAACACTTAATAATAGTCAAAGGGTACAATAAGCAATCAAATCATACTAGGAAACAGTCAATAAAAATAGTTAGGATACAACAACAAGGTTACAGTCATACAGTCATAAGTGGGAGGAGATGGGTGATAGGAAGAATGGGAGGATTAATAGTAATAGTAGTGCATACTTTGTGAATAGTTGGACAGCGTTAAGGGAATTATTTGTTTAGCAGAGCGATGGCTTTTGGGAAAAAACTCTCCTTATGTCTAGTCGTTCTGGTGTGCAGTGCTCCTTAACGTCGTTTTGAGGGAAGGAGTTGAAACAGTTTATGGCCAGGATGTGAGGGGTCTGGAGATATTTTCACAGCCCTCTTTTTGACTCGTGCTGGATACAGATCCTCAATTGAAAGATAAGCATGGCTTGGTTGAGTGTGGAGAACATAGTTTGAATCTCATCAAAGGAGGTCCCGTAAACCTTGGTGAGACAGTCTACTGTTAGGCAGAGCTTCCAAGGTTGCCCCAACCATTTTTTGGCTCATTAATATACCTGATGAGGATGCCAAAATCTCTGCAAAATTTATCTGACCCCAAATGCTCCATGTGAACCCCTACCCCCAAACCCAGATTTTCAAGGAAGAAAGAAGCAGGAGAAGAAGGACACGAAAATCATTTAAGTCCTGGCAAAGAAGCTGTTCTGTTCTCAGAGCCAGGAGCTGTGTAAATAAGAAATGAATTTCCCTCTTAACGCATGGTTGGGATGTTTGTAAAAGAAAATAGGCCTTGTAATGGCTGTAGGTCAAAGCCAAGGAAGCTGGCAGCTATTTTGGACACTGATATGGTTCCCTCAGTGCCAAGACTCAGCTGGGACAGGAGAAAAGGGACCACGAAGGGGAGTGAGGTAGAACATATTAAGAGAATAAGCAAGCACTTCTAAAACTGACAAGTCACACTTGGGATCCTAAACCCCTGGAAGTGTGCCTGCTTTTGTTTGAGGAGTCCTTCATTCAAAAGCTGGAGCTTTGCCTGTCCATCTGACCTAAGACTCAGAGGAGAACGCTTCTCATCGGCTTTCCTGGAACTCTTGGTTGGTCTTTCGGCTGAGACAGGTGAAAACAGCACCTGTTGGAAACAGATTCCAGTTTGAGCCAGGCACTTCTAGGCAGAGGGAGGCATCTCTGCACTGGGGAGACTGAAAAGCGGGGTCAGAAGAAGCAGGTGTCCACTCCATGTTGGCCAAAGGAGCGTTTGGAACGGGGCTCCTGAAATGGCAGGTGCTGCCCACGGAAGAAGGAAGGTGCGTTTGAGATTGACCAATGCTTGATGGACTTCGGGGGGGAAATTTAGGCTTGGTGACAATGTTTGCAAGTTTGGCTCATCTGGCTGTCGAAGATGACAGATGTCAACCAAAAGTGGTGGAGAAAGGTCTACGTTCTAAGCAATGAAGGTGGGACTGATGGACAAAAAATTCCTTCCTTCCTTCCTTCCTTCCTTCCTTCCTTCCTTCCTTCCTTCCTTCCTTCCTTCCTTCCTTCCTTCCTTCCTTCCTTCCCTTTCTCCCTCCCCTCCATTTCTCTTTCTTTCTCTCTTTCTTTCTCTCTCTCTCTTCCTTCTTTCTTTCTTCTTCCTTTCTCCCTCTCTCCCTCCCCTCCATTTGTCCTTCTTTTCTGCCCTCCATCTTTCTTTCTTTCTTTCTTTCTTTCTTTCTTTCTTTCTTTCTTTCTTTCTTTCTTTCTTTCTTTCTTTCTTTCTTTCTTTCTTTCTTTCTTTCTTTCTTTCTTTTTCTTTCTCTCCCTCCCTCCCTTTTTTTCTTTCCTGCCAGACCCAACCGTTTCCTGAACCATCAAGGCCCAGCCAGTTTAAGAAGGACATCATCCAACTGCATTAAGATCTTAGTTCTTAGCGTCGTGACACTGATCCACCCTGCATTATTGCTAAGTCGAGCTCATCGCAAACCTCTGGACAGGTTTGCACACTTGCCTGGGCGCCTGACGCAGGTGTGCGCCTGTGCCTGCGTGGGCCTGTGACAGTTTGTATACAAAGCACTTATCACCTGCTTTCCAGTACAATAAGCAAATAGTCTGCGCTGAAGGAATGACCCTGCCAGTGGTATGAACTTGATGGGATCGATAGCAGAGGAAAAAATAAATGTCACAACTGCTCCAGGGCTGAGTCGCCTTCTTTGTCACAGCAGCTTAACCTGTCAACTCCTTCTCGGTGGCTACACAACCTACATCCCAGCCACTGTCATTATGGGGAGGGAGGGGGAAGAGGATGGCGAGCACCACCCCTTCTTAGATCTGGGAAGTGGGCCAAGGCAATTCTGCAGGTTTCTCACAACCTGGCGGGTAAGCACGAAATTTCGGTTAAAAGAGACTGTTTTGCTGAATTTTGTACCCCTGTCCTTCACTGGTGGAATCTTTAACGCCTTCCCCGAATGAGGAACAAACTTGAATTTAAAGGAGTGGAGTCCAGCGAGTCCAGTTATTCTCCAAAGCCTCTGAAGGGCAGGAGAAGAAGCAACGGATGGAAACTCATCAAGGAGAGAAGCAACCTGGAACTAAGGAGAAACTTCCTGACAGTGGGAACAATTGATCAGTGGAACAGGAGTTGCCTCCAGAAATCGTAAATGCTCCAACCCGGCAGGTTTTTTAAGAAGAGACTGGACAGCCACTTCTCTGGAATTGTTTAGGGTTTCCTGCCTGAGCAAGGGGTTGGACTAGAAGACCTCCAGGGTCCCTTCCAACTCTGTTATTCCATTCTGTTCCTTGACTTACAATCATTCGTTTTGTTCAAAGTTACAATGGCACTGAACGATCGTTTTTCACACTTAACGATCGTTTTTCACACTTAAGACCACTGAAGCGTCCACACATGATCATGTGGCAAAATTCGGATGCTTGGCAACTGGCATGTACTTAAGACAGTTGCAGTGTCCTGGGGCCACATGATCCACCTTGACAACCTTCTGAAGAGCAAAGTCAACGGGGAAGCCAGATTCACTTAACAACCATCTTATTAGCTTATGATAACTGCGGTGATTCACTTAACCACCGTGGCAAGAAAAGTCGTAAAACGGGGCAAAATTCCCTTAAGAGCTAACTGTCTCGCTTAGCGACAGAAATGTTGGGCTCAGTTGTGGTCGTAAGGCAAGGACTCCCTGCACATTTCTACAAATTGCCTACCCCTTTGAATCTGAACCATTTCGTATCTCTCTCTTCTCCTGCCTTAATTTTTTCCCCCTCTTCTGTCTTCTCTCAAAGGTGCTTTTTTTCGGGGAAGCAACTGGACTTTCTCATCCAAGAAACTTCTCCAGTTCTGAGTGGATGGTGGGGAAGGGAAGGATTTACATTCCTTGAAGACAGCTGGTCATTTGCATCCTTTTAGAGGGTCGTTGAGGCCACTTGGAGGTTGGTCTGTGTCCTCAGGGTCACCCTGAGTAGTGCAAATGGTTCTTGCAGTCTGCAGTTATTTTTCCTCTGGAAATCCGTCCATACTCCCACTCCATTTGAAGGGTTTTCACCCCAAATTGGATAGCTAAACATCTGTAGAGATTCTCAGCCATCCAGATCAGGGTTATCCCAAAGGTGCTTTTTTGGGTTGTCCCAAAAGCACCTTTGGAACAACCCTGACCTGGACAACTGAGAATCTCTACAGAACTTCCTTCTTCTCTTCTTTGCCAACTCCACTCCTCGTTTCACCACAAATGGCTGAGAGTGATGTGGTTGTCTCCCTCCCCTCCCCTTCCCCTCCCCCTCCCTCTTTTCACATGCTGCAAAGCTGGACAATTCATCCTTCTTTGGGCTCGGTTTCAAAAGTGGCCTTTTGCAGCTTATCACTTGCCATTTACGGAACAGGAATGTCGCTTCTCCTTCAAAAGGTGCCTTTCAATGGCCCCTCGCAGCAATGAGCCTGCCACGCGATCTTCAGAGAGTTAAGGGCCGCCTTGTATTTATCTTCAAAGAAGGAGAAACTATTATACCACCCTGGGAGATTTCCTTCCCCCAGATAATCAACTGGCTCCTTGACTTCTGAGTCCAGCGGATCTGTTTCTCCCATGCCTGTCAGTTTATGGGGTAGATGGTCTAGGGATGCTTGATTAAGCGGCAAAGATTCAGCCTAGAACAGCTAACGAACAGGGGTACAAAATTCAGCAAAACAGACACTTTCACCACAATTTGGTCCTTTCCCCATCTGGGGAAAGAATTGCCATTTCCCAGTGATGTTTTTGACCCTGGAAAACTTCGAAATTGCTGTTCTTCAAGCCAGCCATGCCCTACACAGGGATTGGGGAGGTGGGACAGGAACAAACAGGACCTACTTGACTTGACTTACCACAGTTCATTCAGTGACAGTTCAAAGTTAGAATGGCACTGAAGTGGCTTATGATCGTTGTTCACACTTATGGCTGTGCAACATCCCCAAGATCACATGATCAAAATTCAGACGCTTGGCAACTGGCATGTACTTATGACGGTTGCAGCATCCTGGCATCATCGATCCCTTTCCTGACCATCCAACAAGCAAAATCAACGGGGAAGCCAGATTCACTTAACAACTGTGTTACCAGCTTGACAACTGCAGTGATTCACATAACAACTGTGGGAAGAAGGATCGTAAAACGAGGCAAAAGCCCCTTAGGAACTCTCTCACTTATTTTGGGCTCAATTGTGGCCATAAGTCAAGGGCTATCTGTACATAGTTATGGTCGTAACTTGAGCACATGCAGAAGTTTATGCCCCTATCTTGGGGCTCCTTGTCTTAAATCACGAGGGTCAGGATATTTCCTATATCACCTGTTGCTGAGGTCGCAGCCGTTTGAGCTTGCGTGGCCGATGGTGAAAAATGCTAGACTTTATTCTTTTGCAAATATCACTTCAGGTACGAGGCAAGAGGATGCATTAATCCTAAACTTTATTGGCAAACAGGTTCCATCTATTGATCCTTAACTAGTGGCCCATGAAATTTGCAGACGTTTTTCTAAAAAAAAAAAAAAGTAAGGAGAGTTTCAGAGAAAAAGAAAAAGAGGGAAGGAGGGGAGGAAGGAAAGAAAAAAAGAAGGAAGGAAGGAAGAAGAGAGAGAGAAAGAGGGAAGGAAGGGAAAAGGAAAAAGAGAAGGAAAGTGAAGGAAGGGAGGGTGGGAGGAGAAAAGAAAGAAGGAAGGGAGGGAGGAGGGAGGGAGGGAGGAAAGAAAGGAAGGAAAGAAGGAAGGAAGGCAGGAAGGAAGGAAGAAGAGAGAGAAAGAGGGAAGGAAGGGAAAGGGAAAAAGAGAAGGAAAGAAGGAAAGGGAAGGAGGGAAGAAAGGAAGGAAGAGAAGGAAGGAAGGAAAGAAGAAAAGAAGGAAGGAAGGAAGAAGAGAGAGAGAGAGAGGGAAGGAAGGAAGGGAAAGGGAAAAAGAGAAGGAAAGGGAGGGAGGGAAGGAAGGAAGGAAGAGAAGGAAAGAAGAAAAGAAGGAAGGAAGGAAGAAGAGAGAGAGAAAGAGGGAAGGAAGGGAAAGGGAAAAAGAGAAGGAAAGAAGGAAAGGGAGGGAGGGAGGGAGGAAAGGAAGGAAGAGAAGGAAGGAAAGAAGGAAGGAGGGAAGGAGAGAGGGAGAGAGAAAGAAAGAGAGAAGGCGGGAAGGATTGTGGTCATAAGGCCAGGACTACCTATATTAGAGCTGGACCGTCTTCTCCCCAACTGGTTTCCGCCTGCCGTCCTCGCCCACTTTTAAGTACTGCTTTATCGTTCCTTTCAGCCAAACCCATCAGCTCTCCTCCCCCCCCACACATCCCGCCCCCATCCCCCCCCCACTTCCCCGCAGCCTCAGGAGAAGAGACGCCGAGCATCGCCCGCCTGATTGTCTGGCGGAAGATGATTTTCAAGGTGAAATTTCTACTTTGGCCCAGTCACTTTCATTCAAGGCAATGAGCAAAGTGTCACCTCCCACCCCCCCACCCCCTACGCCGCACCGCATTCAGCAGCCTCGGTTCTCCTACTGCATTTAAATTTACTCCACTTTTCCTTTCTGACACCTGTTTAAATCAATATCTTCCTCTTTAGGTCGTGGGTAGAATGTGGTTGGTCTCCCCGCACAGCGCTTCTCAAATCCACTAAAATCAACACAATAATTGAAATATTTTCAAGCTGATTACACCGCTGCCTGAGGCTAGGCTGGTTGCTAAGGGTAAGCTCCCCGGTTGCTAGGGGGAGTAAATCATCTTGCATTATTTGATTTTTGTTATAGATATGAAACCGCTACTCCCTCGATTAAATGTCTCTCACTCTAACACCTATGGGACCTGGGGAGAAAGAAGGAGAAAGCGGCAACCTTGACCCTGTCAAATAAATATCTCTAACTTTTTCTGTCCTCCGGCTTTCAAGAACTAGCCTGTCTCCTGATTCATCCCCCTCCATCCTCTTCTTCGGTTTCCTCCTCCTCCCCCTCCCCCCCCCCGAAAACCTGACTTTAAATAACAATGCTGTGGGGACATGTGGGGCCAACCGGAGGGGAGAGCAGCCTTTTTCATTAGAAGAATTCCTGGCTGGGCTCTGAGGACCACAAAAGTGGCCTTGATGGGACTTCCGTGGATCTAACAGCTTTGGAGATGTCAAGTGGGAACTCAGACAAGGTCAGATGCTTCTTAGACCTGGGCTTGGTTTGATTGGCAGCGAGATGCGGGTGGGCCCCAGTGTGCGAGTCTGCCAAGTTGAGGTGACTCAACAAGTAGGAAGCCACCTTCTTCAACAGGTGGCCTCCAGGTTTCCAAGACTGCAATCCCATCCTGACCTAGCTTGGTCAGAAGGATGGGAACCTCACAACCAGAGAGCTTCTGGGAGTTGAAGTCCAATAGAGTTTAAAGTTGTGAAAAGTTCAGAAATATGGTGATAGAGGCCGAGGTGAGGATTCAGCCGGTTCCGACCAGTTCTGGAGAACTGGTAGCGGAAATTTTGAGCAGTTCAGAGAACCGGCAAATCCCACCTTTGACTGGCCACGCCCCCATCTATTGTCCGCCTCCCATCGAGTCCCAGCTGATTGGCTGGGTCTTTTTTTGTTGCCCTACACAGGCAAGAAAGCAGGTTAGTGGGGTGGGGAGGGAATAAGGATTTTGCAGTATCCTCCCCCTGCCACACCCACCAAGCCACGCCCACAGAACCAGTAGTAAAAAAATTTGAACCCCACCACTGGATAGGGGCACTTGGTGGGTTTAAAAGTCATGTTCTAAGTTCCTGAAAAAGATGGGGAGTGCTGGATTGTGCAGAAATGATGCAAAGGACTGAAGAGATTATCTGGAAGAATGCAGGAGCTATTCAGGAGGAGAAGGAAGGAAGGTGATATTGAATAACCAGAACAAAACGGTCATAACATCAGCTGTGATGCATTTCACCATTGCATCCCTTAGGTGCAGAATGTCCCATCCCAGTTGTGGTTATAAGTCAAGGTCTACCTGCATTTTTGCCCTCTGGAGTTTGCTCAAAGGACCCAGGTTGGATCAGAGCTTTCATTTTCAAGATAGAGAAGTTCTTGGCTCTTATGGAGCTTGGCGGCCCCGAGGGATTTTCTCACAACCTCTGCTGATCGTCCAATGGTGTCCAGAAGTTGAGATTCTTCTTCTCTCGGCCATGAGGATCTCTCTGTAGTAACCTCCCAAGACAGACCTGAGATACCAGAGGGTATCTCCCGCAGGCAAACTGCTCCGATGAGTTAAAAAGTCCACCTCAACCCATCCCTGGCCGAGTGTATCAGCTCGACTGAACTTTAAGCACAGCTGTACCCGTGGCCCGTCTGCCTGGCAGCAGGTGGACCTGGGCAACTTTCACTCCTGCTGGGAGAGGGCCAGCTGTTCCTGGAAATGAATCTCCAGTAAATTAGCAAACACCACAAAAGCTGTCACTTGAATCACCCTTGATTACTTTAAATGCTGGTCTGTCTCCTCAAAACTCTGGGCACTTCATCCCCTGGTCTCCATTCCCATTTAAAGACACTTGTACTTTCTGTTTGCACCAGCGAGCATCCCGGTTAGCTCTGGGAAAACCTTGTCTGTATCGTGGTTCTGGGTTAAGGAGCTGCGATGGGACTTCCACGTTGCGGAATTGGGGCTGAATTTATATCTCCTTGACCTACCGGAGGGCTTGGAGCAGTGGTGACATTCAGCCAGTTCACAGTGGTTTGGCAGAACCGGTTGTTAACTTTCTGAGCAGTTTAGTGAACTGGTTTTTGGAAGAAATCATTAGGGCAGAGAACCAGTTGTTAAAATTATTTGAATCCCACTACTGGCTTGGAGATTCTTACCTGGGGGAAATTGGATGCTGAAAATGTGATGCTTTTTCTTCTCCCTGGTAAGCACCTTCTCTTCTTCTTGGGAGAAGCCACAGATACCAGAGGCATGGATCACCAAGCCCAAGTTTAACCTTACTTCCTGTCAAAATACTGCTATCATTTCATAGTGCTTTCTTACCTATACTATTTGGGTTGTAGTAATTTCTTCCTCCTCTTAACCCGCAACTCAGTGTTTCTCAGCCTTAGTGACTCTAAGATGTGTGGAATTCAACTCCCAGAATTGTCCCAGCCAGCCATGGGGGAGTTGAAATCCACAAATGCTGGATGGGGAACTCTGGGAGTGAAAAATGACCATAAATCACCTTTTTCAGTGCTGTTTTAACTTTGAACGATTACTAAATGAATTGTTGTAAGTTGATAGCACGTACTTAGTTGGGAACTAACAAATATACAGTAAATTCCTTGGTTTGTACCTCATCTTAAAAAAAGCCATGATCAGGCCAACGAATTTAAGGAGGTTCTCCATAAACCGATGAACCTCATCTCTGTGTCTCTCCAGGTTAACCAGCCTTAAAGGTCCTATTTTGAATTGTTCTTACTTATATTTCCAGGTGATTGATCAGTAGATACAGAATAGCAGAGTTGGAAGGAACCTTGAAGGTTTTCTAGTCCATCCCCCTACCCAAGCAGGAAACCTTATACTGTTTTAGACAAGTGACTGCCCGGTCTCTTCTTAAAAACCTCCAGTGATGAAGCACCCACAACTTCTGGTGGCAAGTTGTTCCACTGGTTAATTGTCCTCACTCTTAGGAAGTTTCTTCTTAGTTCCAGGTTGCTTCTCTCTTTGATGAGTTTCCATCCGTTGCTTCTTGTTCTGCCTTCTGGTGCTTTGGAAGATAACTAGCAAGCTTGATACAGGTAACCAATTACGACCACAGTTGAGGTCAGAATTTCCATTGCTAACCAAGGTGGTCATTAAGTGAGCCATGCCCGATTTTACAACCTGTTTTTCCTTTTTGCCATGCTTGTTAAGCCAATCACTGCAGTTGTTAAGTGAATCAAGCTGAAATAATGCTGAAATTGAATTCCAAACCATCACCTCTTGAAAAAAAAAAAAAGTTGTTGTAATTTTCAGTTGGACTCAGCATGAGTGTTGATTTTTGCACGTTACCCAGAAGTTTCGGAGGGGCTGGTTTTGGGAAGGGGCCGTGCATCGCTCACACCTCCCTCCTGCCTCTGCCCACTGATTTCTTCTCAGGTCACTTGTCAAAAGACAAATCCTTCTTTCATGTTCGTGGGATAAAGACCATGCGTCAACCGACTGTATTTGGAAAAGAAATGTCAGGATGTCAAAATACAGATGGCATACAGGCTGAATTGCCATATATTTGATAACAATATTTTATAATATTTGCGGGGGCTGTTTGCTTCCACACAAGAGGTTCCACCACATCAGCGCCTAGAGGGCGAATATTATTCAGAGTAAACATCTCATTTTCCCACCCCAGAATTTAGATGTTGATCGAATTTTCACTGTCCGTGGGCTTGGATTTCTTTCCTTTTATTTATTTGTATCCTGCCTTTATTATTTTCAGAAATAACTCTAAATATGGACCCTGACTATAGGTCCATTTCAAGGGCTGCCTGTCTACTGCAAATTTGTGATTTGACCTATGTCCTTTGATTATTTCTTCTTCCTTCTTCCTTCCTTCCTTCCCTCCTCCTCCCCTTCTTCTTCTTCTTCTTCTTCTTCTTCTTCTTCTTCTTCTTCTTCTTCTTCTTCTTCTTCTTCTTCTTCTTCTTCTTCTTCTTCTTCTTCTTCTTCTTCTTCTTCTTCTTCTTCTTCTTCTTCTTCTTCTTCTCCTCCTCCTCCTCCTCCTCCTCCTCCTCCTTCTCCTTCTCCTTCCTCCTCCTCCTACTTGAACACTAAACCTCCCTGTTTCCCATTGTCCAAGGCAGCCTACAACAAATGAAAATTCACCTTGCACGAATCAATCAAGAGAGCCGAGTTACTCAAGACCTCCAGTCAACCAATGGAGAAGGAGGGGCTCTGGCCAGACCCTTCTTCAACCTGGGCACTCTGCAGGGCAGTGGGTGTTTGGCCCTCTGGCCTGAGCCTGGACATTCATTCCCTCCTTGGGGGCCTCTTGACCTTTTAGCCAAAGCCGCCCTTCTTGGCCTACTCCTTCCAGGCAGCCAGGTTCCAGGCAAGGAGGGGCCACCCATCCTCCGCCTGGGGCTGGCTCTGTTTACCAACTAGCTGCCTCCGAAGCAGTCAGGCTGGTTAAGCACCTCATTCCCATTCTGAGCGGCCATCTGCCGTCCTTTTTCGCTGTAAGTCTCCCTGCAAACGGCCCAGCCTTGACAAGCCGGAGATCCGTCAGTGCCGCCGTTATCAGCCGAACGCAACATCTGCCGTGCCTGACACCCCCTATTGTAGGCCACTTAATCTCTCCCGCTCCTCCCTTTAACTGCAGACAACAGCTCCCTATATTATATTTTGCCACTCAATTAGCACTATCATCCTGCTGAAATAGAGGCCAATTTACCTTTAATGACATCATTGTTAGGAGAGTGGCAAGCACCGGGTCCAGAGCTGTCACCGGATGGCGGGAGGCTTCGCATCTCGGCTAACCCCGGCGCAGGCAGGCCAGGCCAGGCAGCCTATCGGCGCCAGCGTCACCCCCAACCACCAACATTGCTTCCGACAGTTCTCAGGAGCAGTGTGCCGGAAAATTGAGTCCAGATTCATTAGGTTTTGCAGTGTGCTGCTCAAGTCAGTTAAATTGATACATTTCCTAACAAAATTGAAGTGCTTTGTGCTGCCAGCGGAAAGCCTGGTGACCCTCTTCGGCCCACTGAGCAGCCAAAACGAGTTGATGGATCCATTAGACTGCTCCAAATGCTTCTCGCGCTCCCCCCACCCACCCGTCGCCCTCCGTTCCTGAGTGACACAGTAAATCTGAGCCAATTTCAGTCTCTAATCATCATTACAAAAAAAAAAAAAAACCTTCCACTGTTCATTTATTACTTCTACAATTCTAATACGGCATGCGAATGGGTCGGCGCCCAGGGAGGAGGGAAAGAGATGGCGCTGGCTGCCTTAAAGAGCCCGGATGGTTTGGCATTGTAGAAGGTGGTGACGATGGGGAGGGGGGTCTGGCCCTCCCCCCCCCCTGAAAACTGTGAAAGGAGGGGACAGACCGAAAAGAAGTGTCCAGGGAGCAGCGGTAGAGATGGGCAAGAAGACGGGGTCTTTTGGGGGGGGGAAAGGCCCTCTATTTATTTTTAAATCAGTTATAAAGCTGCCTTTCTTATCACCAATTCTGGGCAGCTCCCAATCTTGGTTCATAGTCATGAGTCAAGTAATAATAATAATAATAATAATAATGATGATGATGATGATGATGATAGGTGCAGGTGGTTCCAGTGATACTCGGCACACTGGGTGCTGTGCCTAAAGACCTAGGCAAGCACTTAAAAACAATTGGCACTGACAAGATCCCCATTGGTCAGCTGCAGAAGGCCACCTTACTGGGATCTGCTCGCATAATCCGCCGATACATCACGCAGCCCTAAACGCTTGGGAAGGGTTCGACTAGTGATTTGTGATATGGAACCCAGCATGGTTATCTCGTTTGCTGTGTATACTGTCATCTTTGTGTATAATAATAATAATAATAATAATAATAATAATAATAATAATAATAATAATAATAATAATAATAATAATAAAAGACAAACAGCAAGAAAAAATCAAATTGAAGACAAGCAGCAAGAAAAAAAATCACAAAGTTTCCAGACTTACAAATTGAAGTTGAGTGACTTTGGAAAAAGAAATTGTGTGTTATCCCAATTGTGTTTGGAGCTCTTGGAGCAATACCTAAAGGGATACCTTGCTATTTGGAAATTCTGAATTTATTAGGCTTGAATGCCCTGATTGTACAAAAAAACCCACCTTACTTGGAACAGCTTATATCCTCTGATGTTACCTGTACAGTTCCTAGATCCTTGGTTAGGCCTCAAGCTGTTGAGCTACCAACCAGCCCCAAAGGCTGTGAATCTCACCAAAGATTAACCATAATAATAATAATAATAACAACAACAGCAGCAGCAGAAGAGAAGGAACTGCAGAAGATAACAAAATACAAAGACTTGCAAATAGAAATAGAATCACTATGGCAAAAGAAACCAAAGATAGTACCAATAGCAATAGGTGCCTTGGGTGTAATCCCAAAACATTTGGAGTTTTACTTGAACACCAGCGGCTTTGACAAATTCACCATCGGTCAATTGCAAAAGGCAGCTTGACTCGGAACAGCTTACATCCTGCAAGGATCTCTGTAACACCATCCAACATTCACATCTGCCAATCTCAGGTCTTTGGGAAGGACTCGGTAGATGTGTGTGGGGAAATGCCAAATCCGATCTGAACAATTGGTTGATGGGAGTGTCAGACCATAATAATAATGACAATGCCTCCAGGTTGGCTTAGGGCTTGGTGAGCTTGGCAAACAGAAATGGCCAAACCGCCTGTGGTTTTCTGAACAGACATTCAGCAGGCAGGCGGGCTGGCCAGTGCCTTGGGGTGGAGGTGCCAGGCTCCTTGGCATATGCGTAGAGCTGACATCTGCCTTGGGAATGGCAAATACCCCACATGGCCTGGCAAGGACTTGATGCTTTCTCAGGAGGCCAAGCTCCTTTTGGGGATCTGGGGAAGGAACCGATTTTTCAGTTTGGCATCTGATGGGTTTCGATGGGTTAGGGCCAGGGTTTATTCTGGGGCAGGATGGGATTCCTCATCCCTATAACCGCCACACCATCTAGATCAGGGGTCCCCAAACTTGGCAATTTGAAGACTTGTGGACTTTAAGACTTGCAGCTGGCTCAGGAATTCTGGAACTTGAAGACCCCACATCTTAAAGTTATCACTTTTATTTATTTATTTGTCAATTTGTCAGTTGCCAACAAGATAATAGGTATAAATAAAAACATAGTTATGTATACATGAAATGGATACATATAAGAAAAATAAAAAAAATGAAAGAAACAATAGGACAGGGATGGTAGGCATGTTGGTGTGCTTATGTACGCCCCCTACAGACTTCTTAGGAAAGGGGTGAGGTCAATAGTAGACAGTCTAAGATTAAAGTTTTTGGGGTTTGGGGAAGAAACCACAGAGTCAGGTAGAGTATTCCAGACATTGATCACTCTGTTGCTGAAGTCGTATTTCCTGAAATCAAGTTTGGTGTAATTAACCTTGAGTTTGTATCTATTGTTTGCTCTTGTGTTATTATGGTTGAAGCTGAAGTATTCATTGACAGGCAGGACATTGCAATGTATGATTTTATATACTATACTTAGATCTGACCAAAGGTGGCATAGTTCTAGGTTTTCTAGGTCTAGAATTTCAAGTCTGGTGGCATAAAGTATTCTCCAACGAGTAGAGGAGTGGAGAACTCTTCTTGTGAAATATTTCTGGACTTTCTCAACTGTGTTAATATCAGATATGTAATGTGGGTTCCAGACTGATGAGCTGTATTCAAGTATTGGTCTAGCAAATGTTTTGTATGCTCTAGTTATTAGTGTAATATTACCAGAGAAAAAGCTACGTAAGATTAGGTTAACAACTCTTAACGCCTTTTTGGCAATGTTTGAAGAGCCCTTGGTCTAGAAAATGGCATTGTACATGTGGTTGGTCTGAGCTTGTTGACTTGAGATGCTTCTTCAGTTCCAGGATAAAGTAAGGATTTGTGGAAATCATCACTCCTAGGACTCTGGAATTGCAGAGAGGGCTCTTTCCTGCTCCTTTGGAGGAGTAACCTCTTAACCCAAAGCCAAAACCTGTAGGGTTGGGTTTTGTGCTCTTTTATTTCACCCTTCCATTGGGGATAGGACCACAAGCACCAGACCAAAGTGGTAGAAGAACTGCCCATTGTGGTACAGGGACACAAGGATGGCAAGATATCAGTTTTAATCCAGTAACACAAAGGATGGGAGAAATTTCCTTCAACCTCAAGTGACTAGTCCATGAAGAAAGAATCACTCAAGAGTGGCCCATAGTTGATCTCCAATTGTGCTACTCCTACTAGTAGTACTACAAGTAGACCTCAAGTTACAACTGGTTGTTTAATGACTGTTCAAAGTTAGAAGGGCCTCAGGAAAAATGGGGTTTAATGACCGCATGATTCGCTTAACAATCATAAAAAAAAAAGTAAAATGGAGTTTGGTGACATGGAGACTCAACTTATGACCAGAATGGCTTATGACCCAAATTTTGGGCTGAATTGTGGTCTTACATCAAGGACTATATACAGTACTAGTAGATAATAAGCTTTGCCATGAACTAGATATTTCAAAAGATGGAAGGAGATCACCGGGGCCTCATTTGAATTTGGCAAAAATAGCTCTTCTGAAAGCAAGTAAAACAACAGCTTTTACTTATTTATTTACCAAACTTATTTATTAAATCAACCTGGCATTTTCATCCCTTCTCCTTTCCTACCCTGGAATGGGATGCATTTAAAACATTCATCTTCGCTCTGCAACAAACCAGGATGGTTTCCTACGGTTGAACAAATTCCACGCAATTTCAAGCATACCCCCCAAAACAGTAAGACTCCATAAATTATGAAATTAAGGCCAAATTGGGTTTTAACCCAAGCAGAAGTTAACCCAGTTAACTTAAGCCAGAAACCCTAAAGTTTTTAGCTTGCTTTCAATAGGCTAAGAATGTTCCATAAAGAGATTTGCAGGATAAAAAACAAAAGTTTTTAATGCCAGAAAGTTTTCCTCCAATGATTGTAATATTCAGTAAAAATGAAAAGTTGGACATGTTTCTTGCTGACTGCACAATCCAAAATGGACTGGGGTTATATAAATTGACTTTGTGCAGCAATGTTAACTTTCCTTTTATATATATAAAAACCAGCTAAGTTTCTAGGAAAACTGGAATTTGCCTGCAGGTTTCTCTCTTTCTCTCTCTCTCACTTGTTTAGTTTCGAGAATAAGAGGAAAAGGAACTACAGCGTGTGCAAGAAATAACTGCAGGCTGCCATCCCAAATCGATAATAAGGGGGAGTGAATCCTATTGAATTCGGTAATGTGGATCACATCTGGTCAAAGAAATCTCAGCCAATTGATTAGATGATGTTTAGTTAATTGTTCTGTGACAGCCGAGAGACAGCTTTGCTCGACTCCCACGTCAGGGTGGAAACTCGCTATATTTTGCACAATGGACTTAGGACATGAACTGGCACTTGGCAACCCTTCAGACCCGGCGCATTGCCAGAGTTCTTTGTTTTGTTGGTTTTTAAGGCTTGCAAAAATGTAGAAGAGGCTTACTTTAGGTCTGCGAGGGAATGTCATCTCATGGGGACCAGGAAGAGGGCCTTTCCTGATATGGCTTTTGCCCTTAGGAACCCCATATAGCTTGGCTTAACTCTGCTGGCTTTTCACAAGACCCGTCTTGATACATGAGGATCCAGATTTGTGGCAGAGCCTACGCAGGGTCTGGGTGAAAGTCAATGTTTCTCAACTTTGGCTGCTTGAAAAGGGGTGGACTTAACTCCCTTTAATCCTCCTGTCGGTCATGTCCACAAATCTTGGAGTTGCTAAGATTGAGAAAAACTGGGTGAAGTTGTTGCTGTTGGTTCTTCTCACTTCGCTTGCTGATTCTGTTTGTGCTGCTTTGTAGCAATTTCTATATTTTTGGATAGCCTTTCATGGCTGTTAGGTGTCCAGATGTCATGAATTGGAGCTATCAATAAAAAATAGGTAGGTAGGTAGGTAGATAGATAGATAGATAGATAGATAGATAGATAGATAGATAGATAGATAGATAGAAAGAGAGAGAGATAGGTAGAGATAGGTATATATATAGAGAGAAAAAGTAGAAGATAGCTAGCTAGCTAGCTAGCTAGAGATAGATAGTTAGAGAGAGGTAGAGATATGGATAGAGAGAGAAGTAGAAGATAAATAGAGATAGATAGAGAGATGTAGTTAGATATAGATATATATAAAGAGAGATGAGAGAGAGAGATGAGAGAATGAGAGAGAGAGAAAGAGAGAGAGAGAGAAGTAGAAGATAGATAGAGATAGAGAGATTTAGATATAGATAGAGAGAATGAGAGAGAGAGAAAGAGAGAGAAAGAGTAGAAGATAGAAACAGAGAGATGTAGTTAATATATATATATATAGAGAGAGAGAGATGAGAGAGAGAGAGAAAAGAGAGAGATGAGAGAGAGAGAAAGAAAGAGAAGGAAGTGTCACGAATTAGATATGATCATTGATATCAATGTAAATAGTACAGACACATACACAAACACACACACAAATCTAGTAGAGAAAGAAGGTGGATAAGATAGGTAGCCTCAGAGAGGCTGATCAAGATGATTGTAGATTATCAAAGAGCAGACAGAGAGAGACCTTCATCCCTACTCTATCAATGGTGTCTTCTCGCTTCCACTCTCCGCCCCCCCCCCCATCATTTTCCCAGTCAGGAGAAGTGAGATGGGGGGGGGTGGGGAGAAACAAAATACATGGATATAGTCGGATGGAAGAGTTAGGGGAGAACACCCTGCTGGTGTAACACCCCCCCACCCGCCCTGCCGCCTCTTAAGTTTCCCGAGAAAGGCTTAGTTAGCCTCCTGTCCTAGCCCAACCCGCCAAAGTTGGATGCAGCCTCAACGCTTCAGCAGCGAGAAAGATTAAAAAAAGGGCTGGCTTTGAATCTGCACCCCCCTCCCAGCAGATTAAGGCCGTCTTCTTTCAGTGGCGGGTTAGTGCATCTCCCTCTCGGCGTAATCTTAAGGAAGCAGCACATTTATCCTGGGAAAGAGTCATAAGCCTTGAATTAGGGATATACATTTGAATGAGCTGGTGTGGGGGGAGAGGGGAGGGAAGGAGGGGAAGGGGCTGGAGAAAGGTGTGGGCAGATAGCTTTTCAACCCCAGAATCGTGTTTATCCTCCTATTGGGGACGGCTGAAGACAGCTCGCCGCGGCCATCTTGCCACAGGACCACTTACACTAATATCGAAAGAATAGTCTGATAGAATAGCACTTAGATTTATAGACTGCTTCACAGGGCTTTTAGAGCCCTCCCTAAGCAGTTTACAGAGTCAGCCTCTTGCCCTCAACAATCTAGGTTCTCATTTTATCCACCTCAGAAGGATGGAAGGCTGAGTCAACCTTGAGCCGGTCAGGATCGAACTGCTGACAGCCAGTAGTCAGCAGAAGTAGCCTGCAGTACTGCATTCTAACCACCGCACCACCACGGCTTATCCTTAAAGAAAGGATGCCAAAGGACGGATGAAATGAAGTGCGAACAACGAAAGTTAAAATGACTTTTGAAATTATTTTAAATAAATAAATTGAATTGTTGAATTGTCTCGCAGCGAGTTGACCGTGGTGAGTTGGCTGAGGCGAGTTGTCCCATTCCGGGGCTGAAGATATCCCATCAAGCTGTCTGGCCTGGGAAACCCCATAGTGCACCCACACAGGGACTGCTACCTGCAGCCTGAAGGAGGGCTGTGTTTCAGAATCTGGGCCTGGTTCACAGATCTCAGGAATTCAACCGGTATTTCCCAAAAAACTATTTATTAGAAAATCTTCTCAAACTTCTCAAAGACCCATTAGGAAGTTCCTTCCTTCAGCACCAATGTAACTTTGCTGAACTAACCGTCGTAATTCAAGGACTGCCTGTATTGTAAAAAAATAATACCACTGAATGATCTTATCGAACTTTGAGTTGTAAGTCCTTTCCTGCAGGACCGTCGTAACATCAAAACAGTCACTGAACAAAGGGTCTTAACTCAAGGACGACCAATATTATAAAAATAGTATCATGGAACGATCTTATCAAACTTTGAGGACTGATTCCTCAAGTCCCTTCCTTCACCACTGTCGTAACTTTGAATGGTTGCTGAATGAGCAGTCGTAGCTCGAGGACAACCTGACAATATCTTTATAACTTTATTTCACTTCAACAAATTATTGTTGGTAATTCCATCTTCATAGGAATGCTTTGGGAGACTTTTGAAGTCAGCATGGCGCTCTTAAGTCAATTAAACGTCCTTGGTTTGTCCTTGTCTTATCTCTGTCTGCAGCTCCTGAAGATGCTACCCCATCCAACCATCCTTGTCTTCTTCTCACAATGCCAAACCCAGATCCTCCATCTTCTGGGAAAGGAATCAGAGACCCATTCCCTGCAACGAGCGATTAAAACTCTTAACCTTGGTTGCATCTCCAGAGCTTCTTGGCTCGTTTCCTGATGGTGAGAATAAGAGAAGAACAGAAGGGACCTCAGAGGACTTCTAGTCCGACCCCATGGTCAAGCAGGAGACTCTCTAGCATTCTGGACAAACGCCTGTCCAATCGCTTCTTGAAGACCTCCAGTGATGGAGCACCCACAAGTTCTGGTTGTCCAATCTCTTCTTAAAAACCTTAGTGATGGAGTACCCACAACTTTTTGAGGCCATCCACTGGTTATTTGTTCTCGTTAGAAAATTCCTCCTTCTCTCCTGTTAACTCTTCGGGCCTTGTTGCTGTTGGTCTCTTTGATGTGCCTGGCTCTGGATCTCCTGTTCCTCCTCTTTTACTCCTTCTGGTTGTGTTGCCACCATCGGAAGAGTGAAGAACAACTGAATGCGGATTGTTGTTGTACGGCATGGTGCGTCATCATTGCAACTCTGATGTGCAGGTGAGTTTTGCCCCATCCAAAGACTTCACCAGGGCGAAGTTGCATTTCCTATAAGGAGCAGGGGCCATCCCGTGTAACCCAACTGTTGGGATCTGAGGAATTCCAGAATGGCAGCTTTGCTCCGTTTAGGAAACCAACTCTAGGATTTCTCAAATTAATTCAGAATAGAGCTGGAAGAGACCTTGGAGGTCTTCTAGTCCAACCCCTTGCTGGAGCAGGAGATCCTATACCATTTCAGACAATTGATTACTCAGTTTCTTCTTGAAAACCTTCAGTGATGAAGCAGCCACAACTTCTGAAGGCAACTTCTGTTCCACTGGTTAATCATCTCCACAGTTAGAAAATTCCTCCTTAATTCCAGGTTGCTTCTCTCCTGGATTCATTTCCATCCTTTGCTTCTTGTCCTGCCTTCTGGTGCTTTGGAGAATAGCTTGACCTCCCCTCCTCTTCTTCTCTGTGGCAACCCTTTGTGGTGGCAGAGTCTCCATTGCATCTCTTGCATACGTGGCCACCTCGTTTGCATGCTCCCCCCCCCCCCTGTAATACCCCCCCGGAAGGACTCAGGCACATATCGAAGGCCGGGACCACGTCTGCGTCTGTTTGCCAGCAGTGAATTTTCTCTGTGTTTATCCCCTGGAGGGGCTGTTTTGTGGGTTTATTGACTAAATAACAGTATCGATTTGTTAAGAGCTTTCCCACTTCCTTGCCATGGGAGGTATTGTTATGCCTATCCTCTCTTCTGCACACCGGGGGGAGACGTTCGTTTTTAGTGACACCATAAATTTCCATCCTGGCTTTGTAAACAAGTGTTGGCTTGTCCATTGGGGTTAATTTGGTCTTGAGAAACGTTCCGATGATCCCTCTTGAGCTCCTGGAAAACTGGCGGCCCGCTCCCAAGGAAACCTGAAGCGAAGGCACCTTGTGCAGCCACACATGCCGCCTCTCCGGCAATCTCGTCGGTTTTGACCTGGCTCCTGCGAGCTTTGTAACGAAATTAAGCAATTTCCTCCCTCTCCCCTTCCCCATTTCCATCCTTTAAGGACAGAGGTGGGATTCTACAGGTTCGCACCTATTCGCTAGAACCGGTTGTTAACCTTCTAAGCAGTTTGGAGAACCGGTTGTTAGAAGAAATTCCTGGCCTAATCCTGTAAGGAAGGCAGGACGGAAACATTCTGGTGTTGCTCACAGAAACTTCCTCTCCGTTGACCCTTATTACATTCTTGGCAGGACTAGACTTCCTGTCTCAGGAACTTCTCTGGAGTTTTTTTCCCTCCTTTGCTGGTACTTTGCGGAGTAACCATTCAAAGTTACAATGGCACTGAAAAAAGTGACTTATGACCATTTTTCACACTTACGACTGTTGCAGCATCCCCACAGTCATGAGAGGCCAGGCGAGGAGATGCGTGCCTTGATCTGAGTGATGTTGAGTTGGCCACGCCCAGCCAGTAACATGACCACCAAGCCACTCCCACCAACTTAGCCCCGCCCACAGAATTGGTTGTTAAAAAAATTGAATCCCACCCCTGTTTAAGCAGTTTATAGATTTCCCCATTTTTCACCCAGAACCAGTGGTGGTATTCTACCAGTTCGGCCTGGTTCAACCGAGCCGGTAGCAGCAATGAACAGCGGAGAGCGAACTGGTTCTCTCCGCTACCCGGCTGTTGGTCCCACCTGCCTGCCCGGGCTCCCATACTCACCTTTAATTTGAAATGCAGCCGCTTTGCGCGGCACAGAATAGTGCCATTTTGGCAGCTGCTGAAGCGACCAGGACCGTGCAGGTTTGCAAGAGGCGAGTTAGAATGCCTCTGGGCCTGTGGAAAGTGTGCATTTGGCGCACGCGTGCACACAAAGTGTGTGCACACACGCAAAGCTCGCCCACCAAGCCACGCCTACCAAACTGGTGGCAAAAATATTTGAATCCCACCACTGCCCGGAACATTTTCTTGGATTAATCCAGGAATTGGAGAATACAAAGATGGTGCTGGCTTTCATCGCAGGTGGGGAGGAAAAGGGGAAAAAGAAGGGTTCCCGGAGATCATCCGGACTGAACTCCAGCTCAGTGGAAGTCGGAATACAGGTGTTTGCAAACAGAGGGTGAGGGTGATTTGGCAGTCTGCTCTCTGGACTCAGTGGAGGCGGTCCTCGTTTTGCAACAATTCGTTTAGTGACTGAAGTGACAACGGGCACTGAAAAAAGCATCGTACGACTGCTTCTCACACTGTTGCAGCTTCCCCAGGGTCAGGCCATTTACATTCGGATGCTTTACTCACATTTATGACGGTTGCAGGGGAGGGTGTCCTTTTGCGACCTTCTGAGAAGCAAAGTCAAGGGGGAAAGCCAGATCGACTTCACAATGGTGTTACACATCCAACAACTGTAGCGATCCAGTTAACCACAGTGGCAAGAAAGGTCATTAAATGGGGCACACAACTCTCTTAACAACCATCAAGAGAAATTTTGGGCTCAGTCGCGGTCAGAAGTCAAGGACTTCATGCATTGTCTTTCTTTTGTTTTTTTTCCTTCCTTCCTTCCCTCCCTCCTTCCTTCCTCTCTCCCCTTCCTTCCTTCCTTCCTTCCTTCCTTCCTTCCTTCCTTCCTTCCTTCCTTCCTCTTTCCTTCCTTCTTTTGCCCTTTTGTTTCCCCTTCTTTCTTCCCTCCCTCCCTCCCTCCCTCCCTCCCTTCCCCTCCCCTTCCTTCCTTCCTTCCTTCCTTCCTTCCTCTTTCCTTCCTTCTTTTGCCCTTTTGTTTCCCCTTCTTTCTTCCCTCCCTCCCTCCCCCTCCTCTTCCTTCCTTCCTTCCTTCTCTTTCTTTTTCCTTCCTGCCTTCCCTCCTCTCATTTCCATCTCCTCTCTCCCTTCTTTTTCTCTCTTTTTTCCTTCCTTACCCCTCTCATTTCCATCTGCTCCCTCCCTCCCTTTCATTTCCTTCTCCTTCCTTTTCTCTTTTTTCCTTCCTTCCTTCCTCTCATTTCCCCCTTCCTTCCTTCCTTCTCCATTGTTTTGTTTAACACCTTCCTCCTTTCTTTAGGAAGAGGAGGGAAGGAAATAGAGCACCATGAGTTGCTGCAAATCTAACGTGGGAAAAAGTCAATGTGACTCAGCAGTTCCTGTGTTTATTTATATGCGGTTATTTATTTTCTAATAGCATGGCTCCGTCTCTGCTGGTTGTGATTCTGCCCCTGAATCGCTGGGCTGCTTGCAAATGTTGACGAAGGGAAGACAAAGGACAGAGACAAGTCACGATGAAGGGGAGCAGGAAACACTGTGATCCTTTATTTAAATCCCTTGGACCCTTTTCTTCAATCAAAACGATTCCCAGCGTGATGTCTTAAGATCAATAAAGACAAAAGAGCTTAAATCCCACAAGTAGGGATGGAAAAAGAGGCAACTTACAAGGAAAGGGGGAGGAGGAGGGAGGAGAAAAACTAACGTTAGGTCTGGTTCTTCTTGTGTAATGCTATAAGAAGAAACATTTCTGACTATGTCCCCAGAAGGAAATGATCCTCACAGACCCAGATGAATTCAGAATACTTTATAGAGGTGTGGGGGGCAACCAGCCTCTTGCTGACCCTGTCGTGGAAACCATCAAAGTTCAGCTTTGGAAACCTGTTTCAAAGAAGGAAGGAATTTCCATGATGTTCCCATGTTCTCAGAAAAAGGAAGGAAGGAAGGAGAGAAGAGGAAGAGGAAGAGGAAGGAAAAAAGAAAGGAAGGAAGGAAAGAAAGAAAGAAAGAAAGAAAGAAAGAAAGAAAGAAAGAAAGAAAGAAAGAAAGAAAGAAAGAAAGAAAGAAAGAAAGAAAGAAAGAAAATAATGGAGGAAGAGAGGAAGCAGGGAAGGAAGGAGGGAGGAAGGAAAAGAGAAAAAGGAAGAGGAAGGAAGGAAGGAAACAAGGAAGGAAGGAGAGAAAGAGAAAGATGGAAGGAAGGGAGGGAGGGAGGAAACAAATGGAGGAAGAGAGGAAGCAAGGAAAGAGGGGAGAAGGAGGGAGGAAGGAAGGAAAAAGAGAAAAAGAAAGAGGAAGGAAACAAGGGAGGAAGGAAGGAGGGAGAATGGAGGGACAGAAGAAGCAAGGAGGGAGTGGGGAAGGAAGGTTTTCCATGGCACTGTCACAATCTGTTTTCCCAAGAGGGAAGTACCTGGAAGGTAGACAAGGAAATGACCACCTGCAAAGGTATATGCCAACCTCCATCTGTTTTTAATGGTTTTAGAGCCCCCACCTTCACTCTTTGGACCATAACTGGCTGTGTAATTCCAGCAAAGCATAAATGCAAAATGAGCAGACCTGCCTTCACACATCAGAAGGCTCATAATTTCTTCCTTCCTTCCTTCCTTCCTTCATTTTTTTTTTTAACAGCCAAGAGGGGCGAAGACCCAACTCAGGAAAGAGAAGAGAAGACATGCAGCCCCTGGCCACCACCACGACTCTTGAAATGATTAGGAAGGGAGGGTGGGAAATCAAAACTTTTGAGGTATATGAACTGTGAAATTAAATCGAAATACTCAAATAAGGAATCTTATAACAACATAAGCAAAGATGTTTACCAGGGCTTGAAGTTAAATACAAATTTTTTTTTCCTACAGCCCAAATACAGCCTGCAATAAAGAATGTTAAATATAATTTACAAATGGGAGGGAACAGGTAAGAGGGTGAAGAAAGAGTTTCTAGCTGTTGTAAACCTGCAATTCTGGGACCAAGAAATTAGGAAAGCTGGCCAGATCCACTCTACCCAAATTGGTTTTCCATGTTGCTTCTTTGTTTTCCTTTGAAATATCTTCGCTCTCTAGATTATAAAATTTGCTCACAAAGGGGAGCTAATTAATGAAGTAGCAGCCAGACAATGGATTCCAGCAGCCTCTTTCCTTGTTAGAATGGAGAGTTGATGGGTGAGAAGAAGCACCTTGATCTGATGGGCCGTGTCCAGCAAGATGGGGGTCTCTCAGCACCAGCTGTTGGAGAACAAAATGGAAGAGGACGAAGGAGGACTCCTTGCAAACACCTGAAACTGGAAGTAGGTTTCTCTAGCAAGTTTCTTATTGCCTCTCAATTAAAATTGGCTTCGGTCCCACTGGGGACCTTGAAAAACAGCCTTGGGAGTCTCCTCACAGCTTCTGCTCTCTACCGCTGCTTAATTATGACATGGTTTTATTGTACCTCGTTTCATATTAATTACCCACTCATGCTGTTGTTGTTGTTATTAGTATAAAATTGCCATTGCTGTATTATTTGCTGTTTTGGTTACCCGGACTTTCCTTCAAAGAACATAGGAGGAGGTGGAACACTGCATGTCCTTCTCCTCTTTTCATCCTGACACAAGGCAGATCCAAGCAAGTCACCATGAATGGTGCTTTGTAGCCAAGGATGGACTGGGAACCTTCTATTAACAGGTCCAGGTGAACAATACGGAGGGTTATGGGTTGCTAAGGTTGAGAGACTCAGGTGTCTTGGGAGAAAACGAGCAACGGAAACATTATGTGGTCAACCAGTAGTTGCAAAGGTTGGTCTTCTAATAAATGATTTTTCTGAACGATAACAAAAGTCAAGATAGGGAAAGCCGGAGTGGATTCTTGACAATCCTAGGACAATCCTAGGAAAAAGAAGATGGAACTCAACACACAAAGGCATCTGAGATGACCTTGCAATAGCAGACTGTCCTTCACACCCTTGGAATTCTGGGTGTTGTAGTCCCCACATGTTTAGAGGGTGCCCAATTTAAGACAGCCAACGCCTACTGCCTCCAAATTCACACCGAGCTGTTGGCAAGCAGAAAGAGGTTAGAGTTTGGGGGAGGGGGAGCCTCTCAATTTGATCACAGCCTGGTTTTGAAAGCCCCCCCCCACCTCCCAGGGACACATCAGAGAATCCTTTGTGCTATCAAATCCCAGGTGCATTACGTGCCAGGCCGAATTTGAGTTTACAATTTGGGATTAAAATAAATCCGAGTCTTTTTCTGCATGCCTGCTCGACTCTCCGGCTCCCGAAGACTGCTGGGTAAACTGCCTATTATCCGGCGGTTCCGCTCCGGTGGGTTCCCCAATAAAACTTTTCATATCCTTATAAACGAACTCGATTGCCATGTTATAAACATTTACACTGTGCTAACAGATCATCTCCGCACATCAGAATTGGCTAAATTCCCTTTTCCAGATGAATATATTGGAAGAGATTAGAGATATGATAGCTTTTCAAATTGCTGAACCCAGAGAAATTAGTTTAGTGAGCATTTACAGAGGCTAAATTGGAACCATTAAATAGTGGATTAAATTGATGGTACTTTCCATTGTCTATTCTTCGGTACTGCTGTAAAATCAATTAGCCGTCACTATTCCATTCTCCATATAGTGAGATTGTCAGTCGGCAAGGAGCTGGAGAAATTCACAGCAGTGGCAACCAGTGTGAAAATACACCTATTAGGTGATGTGGCATGAAATAATATCACAGGGCAGAAGGCCCGGTGAGATTTATCCTCGCCTTATCTCGACTTCAACCGAGAGGGGACAGACAATAGTTTTGAGTTGACACTCATCTGCTTGGTACACGGATAGACAACGATGCTTTTCCGGCTGACAATTGTAGTGACATTCCCTTTCTGCATTGCTGCCTCTCCCCCACCCGGTTTTATTTATTTTATTTTTTGACAGATAAATAAAACAAAGCAGAAACCCATCCGTAGTGTTATTCCCTCAGATTTGCTGCGTCTGCATGACTATGGAGGCGCACACCCACACGTGTACGCAAACACGGAGTTCGGTGGCTCTAGAAATTCAAAGGAAAAAAAGCATTCGCTGTTTTTCAGTCCTGGCAATGGAAGCCTCCCCAATAAATATGAATTATTTCCCCCTGGGCTGAGGGTGTTGAACAGATGGGTTATTCACCTGGGAACATCTCAAGATGAACAGAGAAGGTAAAGTGGCACCTAGACTTATATACCGCTTCATAGGGCTTTGCAGTCCTCTCTAAGCAGTTTACAGAGTCAGCCTATTTGCCCCCAACAATTTGGGTTCTTGTTTTACTGACCTTAGAAGGATGGAAGGCTGAGTCAACCTTGAGCCGGTCAGGATCAAACTGCTAGCAGTGGGCAGAATTAGCCTGCAATGCTAACCATGGCTTCCTTTCCTTTCCTTTCCTTTCCTTTCCTTTCCTTTCCTTTCCTTTCCTTTCCTGTCCTGTCCTGTCCTGTCCTGTCCTTTCCTGTCCTGTCCTGTCCTGTCCTGTCCTGTCCTACTTATATACCACTTCACAGTGCTTTTACAGCCCCCTCTAAGCAGTTTACAGAGTCGGCCTCTTGCCCCCAACAATCTGGGTCCTCGTTTTACCCACCTCAGAAGGACGGGAGGCTGAGTCAACCTTGAAGAATGTCCATTTTGCTCTCTAGATTCACAGAGACCTAACCCTAAGTGGGTTTGCCCCACAATGGGATTTTCCCATGTATTTTACCAGGAAATCTAGGCAAGGTGAGCTTGAAAAGCCAGAGCCCTCCTGAGTGCATTGATGTGCTATGAATCCATTTTGCTCTCCGGAAGAGAATATCTCTAGCTCAGATGGAACTGTGGCATCCTTGGTCCTCTCTGAGCTTGGTTCTTCATTTTTTGCAGATGTTTCATGACCCAACTAGGTGACATCATCAGAACTAGAAGGGAGAGGGGTTGTTCTCTGTTTATATACAAGTGGTTTGCAATGTCACTGTTGGTGGGAATGTCTTTTATGGTTCCTAGATTAAGGTTCTGTTTACTGGAACCACCAAAGAACCACAACAAGAACACATCCACCAACACTGATAAGGCAAGTCACAGTAAATAAACAGAAGGCAAATCCCCCCTCTCTTCTAACACTGATTGTGTCACTAAGTTGGGTCATGAAACGTCTGCAAGAAAACAACCAAGCCCAGAGAACACCAATGACCCTACAATCCTCCTCCTCCTTCTCCTCCTCCTCCTCCTCTCTGCAAACCCCACTCCCTTCTAGCACTGATGATGTTACTTAGCTGGGTCATGAAACATCTGCAAGAAAATTACCAAGCTCAGAGAGCAGCAAGGACTCCACAGTTCAATCCTGAGCAACAACTGTTCTCTTCTATCAGTGCAAATTGCTCCCACACGGTCTTTCTATGCTGGGAAATCCAAGGAATTGTGAATGTGGTGGTAGGTGGGTCAACTTGTTCCGCCATGCATCAACTCAGGACTTACTATTGCTTTCCTATTGCTTTCCACCTTCACTGAGGAGAAAAAAAAACCCCAGGTGTTTCTGAATTATGGCCACAGGGCACCCCGCAGACACCTCCTCCCTCCCTTGCGGGGGTTCTGCTCCCTCAATCAATGGAGAACTGCAGCAAGATCTATCTTCTCACTTCCCAGTTCTCCTCCATCCATCATCATTATCACGCTTCCTACTGATATGCCACCAGAGCCCGCCATGATACTCAACTGGCATCCACATAATTGCCGGACTTCACATCTCTGTCCCTTTTGCAAACCTTTTGTGACATGCAGCGGCGCCATTCTCATTGTGCGGTGTCAGCCGCGAGACCGAACTTTTGACAATTCTGCAGTTGTGGGGAGTGGAGGGGGAAGGAGACCCCTTCTTCTGGCCAGAAAGAAGGAGGAAACACGCACAATCCTAAAAAAGATTGAACTTTATGTGCCTGTTCACTTCCCTTAGCTTAGAGACCTGCTGAAGAGCTCAAATGCAGCTTAAACTTTTCCGGGCAAAATCTATTCCTTGGGGGTGCATTCAGAAGAACAGGTTAACAGTTCAATTTATTGTTGCTTGTTGTTCAGGTTTGCACTGTGTTGTGGGTCTTTGGGACTCCAAAGACATTATTTTACTGGGATTTTCTTTCAGAAACAACTTTTTTTGGGGGGCGGGCGTTTGACTTTTCTTGTGGGCCCCTCCTTCAATGTCTTTAGCATCCTGTCAACTTGTCTTCTGCTTTTTGAAGTCAAACACATGGCCTTAGAAGTCAGGCTGGTGAACTAACTCTTTCCTCTTTTTATTAACTGTGCAAAGTTACATAAAACTGCCATTATTTTGTAATATGAAGTTTCTTGTATCAGGACATTTCTGAAAGCATTGGACTTTGAGATGTTATTTGTATTTATTGGTGACTGGAAGCCTCTTATGGTGTAAAAATGAAAAAAAGAAGAAGAATTTGTGATTCATGGTTTTAATGACTGGATAGGATAGTTCTAGAAAGAAGAGTAATTGTATGTAACGCAAGAGAAGCAGAAATTTAAAAAAATATACTTGTCTTTACAACTGCTATGAAGAATATCAGACGCCGCTGTCTCTTTCTTTTCTTCTATTTTTCTTCAACCTATTTTTTTCTTTTTTTTTGCCCTTGTGAGCTTTTTTTTCCTTTTAGCATTAGCTTTTTGTTATCTCTATAGCATTCTTCCTCTATGTCCACACATGAGGGCTAAGTCTGTTAACTACACAACCTTCCCATTCATTGATCTCTCCCCATCCTATCCTGATTCGTTAATTTCATCCAAGTCTCCACAATGACAGTTTTTTATTTTTATTTTATCTCCTCCTTCATTGGAAAAGCGATATTTGGTCTCCAGCATGTCCTTTTCTGGTTCAAAGCTGGGTTACTGAGCTTTGGAAGACTGTGTCCAGAGAAATTATTCGCCAGTTGTCGAGTCACAATGGTGTTGGCCGGGGGGAGAAATTAGCTGGGGATCTCCAAGGCAATGGCTCTCTTTGCTTTTCTTTCTGGAAATACCAAGGTTCGTGAACAATTAATTCTTGGTTTCTAAACTCTGCCAATAAAACAGCTGTCAGCTGCTGTCCTGGTGAGGAACTGTTTAATATCCCAAGAGAGGATAATTATTCTTATCTGATTTGGCTCGGGAATGAACTATGAAGAGAGGAACTAGACAAAGAATGCTGAAGGCAGCTGTCAATTGTACTTCCAATCAGCAGCTAATCATATACAGGTAGTCCTCAAATTACGACCACAAGTGAGCCACAAAATTTGTGCTGCTAAGTGAATTTTGCGATTTGTTAAGTGAATTCTCCCCGACTTTACGACTAGTTGTTGTGAACCATTGCATTTGTTCATAAATGTATACAACTATGGACTTGCCTCAGCAGACAAGGTGGTGGCCATGACTTCAGATAGCAATGCAAGTTCCTGTATCTTTCAGGAAAAAAGGCACATAGCAGTGTTCCATTATCGCAGGGGTTGCCATAAAGAAGAAGAAATCCATCTATTTTCTAAAGCCCCCAAAGGCAGGACAAGAAGCAACGGATGGAAACTCATCAAGGAGAGAAAAGGCAACCTGGAACTAAGGAGAAACTTCCTAACAATGAGAACAATTAACCAGTGGAACAGCTGGCCTCCAGAAGTTGTGGATGCTCCAACACTGGATGTTTTAAAGAAGATGTTGGATAATCACCTTCCTGCTTGAGCAGGGGCTTGGATTAAAAGACCACCAAGGTCTCTTCCAACACAGTTATTCTGTTACATGCTTGAGTCAAGCTGTTATGATGACGTTATCAATGGAAGCCATCAAGAGATTGGACAGCTGAATTTCTGAAGTTTAATAAAATAGACGGAAGGAGTTACTTCCTAGGGAATGAGATGTTCTCTCTGTTTCTCCCTAAACCCTACTCCTTCCCCCATTTCATGCATATTTTCTCAGCCTTTTCGAAAATGGTCAGAGGTATGATGATAATTGCCAGGGCTCCTGGTTTCCCTCTCTCCCATCTCAAGAGCCTCCTGGGACTAATGACCATGGAACTCAATTTAACGTTCTCCAACCTCTATTTACTGAAGCCTTACCATGGAGATGGTGTGCTGGATTAATGGATCTGCCCAGCATCTGAAGGGGGGCTTAAGAGGATCTGTACAGGAAGCGATGGTGGCCTTAAGAGACCTTTGGAAATAGGAGGGAACTTCTTGAAGTTGAGAAGCTGTTGAAAGCTCCGGGCTGGGAGGCTTGTCTGGTAAGATTGATGATGGAGCTCGGATATCACTAAGTAATGGGAAGGATATTTAAGACTTTATGGGGGTCACACCTTCAGCTTTAGGCAATCAAATTAATTAGGAGAGATTCCTTTGGCATGATGATAGAACCCTGCATTTTTATGGTTCCCCAGCATAGGAAAAGTTTAGCATTATTAGATTAAATTTATGGAAAGTTATATTTTCTGCCTATCTTGTTTAATCTTGTTTACACATGGTAGGATTGTAAGTTAATTAGAGCTGGTCAACAACTGGATCAACATATAAACTTCCTTCCTTCATTCAACTGTTATTGAATGAGTGACAGAATAACAGTTGAAAGGGACTTCGGAAGTCTTCTAGTCAAGCCAGAAACTAACCAACTTCCTTCCTTCCTTCCTTCCTTCCTTCCTTCCTTCCTTCCTTCCTTCCTTCCTTCCTTCCTCCTTCCTTCCTTCCTTCCTTCTTCCCTCCCTCCCTCCCTCCCTTCCTTCCTTCCTTCCTTCCTTCCTTCCTTCCTTCCTTCCTTCCTTCCTTCCTTCCTTCCTTCCTTCCTTCCTTCCTTCCCTCCCTCCCTCCCTCCCTCCCTCCCTTCCCTCCCTTCCTTCCTTCCTTCCTTCCTTCCTTCCTTCCTTCCTCCCTTCCTTCCTTCCTTCCTTCCTTCCTTCCTTCCTCGCTCCCTCCCTCCCTCCCATTTATTTATTTATTGTGTTTTGGGAGTTGAAATACGATGTAGTAGCATTTGAAACAAATCACACAACTTATTTTGCAGTTGATTTTTCTGTTGAGTCTGCAGTTGTTGGTTTAAAGTTAGGGTTAGGATCTTGCATTGTTTTTTTTTCTAACTGCTGCATGGACTAAACACCCAAAGCAAGGACAGTTGGCCAGTCTTGATGGTGATTATATTTTTTAATGAACTGCTCACTATGTATGCAGCTTCACCTTGAGGTTCCTCTAAACTTTACACTAATGAGAAGCAGGATATAAATATAATTTTAACAATAATAAAGTCAGCACCCTGGTGATTACCACAGGCTTACATGGCTCCAGTGGTGAATAATTTATCTGGGAATGAGCATGGAGAACAGAGAAAGATGCTGTTGATACAACACAAAGACAATTAAGCACCTGTAGTAGCTCGATGCTTAGGGTAGAGGCTGAAATTGTTTGCTGTGACTCTCTTCACCAGGAATGGTCTGGTCTGGTCTGAAGGACCATTTTAGGAGCTTCGGTAGACCTCCAGCTTCATTCTAGACTCCAATCCAAGAATATCTGAACTCCACATTTTGTATCCTGTCTTCTGTTTTTTCTTTCTACTTTGTCGTTATTTGTCTCTCCCCTTAACAACCTTCCTGAGTTTGGGAGGAGATGCAATTTCACGCCCTTTGTGGTGAGACAGAAACATGGCTAGGGGTACATTAAGGCTACGAGAGAGAGGAGAGTTGCTTGGAAAGGTCACCCAGAAGCTCAGAAGGTGAGAAGTGCTGTAACAAGGGATTCTCATGAACTTGGTTGACCTGAGCCAATTCTGATTGTGATGGTCTATTTTGGTGAGGATCAACGTTATGGCATCCCTGGAGCCCAGGAGCTCCGAGTGACAGTTGGGATTATTTAAAGCTTTGTTGGACAAGGAGCACAGGTGTTTCCCAGATGTTTCTGAACAGGACATTTCTTCATGGCAGGGTAATACCTTCTCTCTGAAAACAAGCATGACACCACGAGGAGGATCAGAGGTCTATGGAAAGAACAATGTCAACATAGCCTACTAGCTCACTCTAATTTTTCAGGAGCAGCCAAACTGATGAATGGGAAAGGAAGAGGAAGAATTCCAGAGAACAATCGACAAAACCAGCTTCCTGATTCAGGTTCAGTCAAAGCTGCATGGAAGCCATTGAAGGTCAAAATGGTAGCAGGAAAAAAAGATGATGAATTCCAAGGAGGATGAATAAAAAGAGGCCAACTGATGTTCTCTGATGTTACAGTTGACTGCAGTTGGAAGTTATAATGTGTCTTTAATGATGCCATTAAAGTGGACAAGACTGGAGATATTTGGAAGAGTTTGTTTATTTATTTATTTTTGTACATTAAAGTATTTATTTATTTATTTATTTATTTGATTTATATACCGCCCCCTCTCCCCGAAGGGACTCGGGGCGGTGAACAGCCAATAAAAACACATATACAAGGTACAAAGTATGAGACAACATAAAATATTAAAATTTAAAAACTGAAATACAATATGGCTCTAATAAAATATAAGCAAGTATTAAAAAGATTAAAACCCAATTAAAATTTAAAAACCCCTAGGCCAGTCCGGCCTGCCGAAATAAATGCGTTTTGAGCAACCGACGGAAGGCCATGAGATCGGGGGCGGCCCTTACCTCCGGGGGTAATTCATTCCAGAGAGGGGGTGCTCCCAATGAGAAGGCCCGCGCCCTCGGGGTCGCCAGCCGTCCAGCCGGCGGCACCCCGAGGAGGCCCACTCTATGGGAGCGTACCGGTCGGTGGGAAGCCGATGGTGGCAGGAGGCGGTCTCGCAAGTAACCTGGTCCCGAGCCATGGAGCGCTTTAAAGATAGTGACCAAGACCTTGAAGCGCACCCGGAGGGCCACCGGGAGCCAATGCAGCACGCGCAGAAGTGGCATAACATGGGAGCCCCTAGTGCTCCCATTACCACCCTCGCGGCTGCATTCTGCACCAACTGGAGCCTCCGGATGCTCTTCAAAGGCAGCCCCATGTAGAGAGCATTGGCATAGTCTAGGCGGGAGATCACCAGGGCGGAAGTGACCGTGCGAAGCGCATCCCGATCCAGAAAGGGCCGCAACTGGTAGATCCTACGGACCTGTCCAAAAGCCCCCCTGGCGACGGCCGCCACATGATCTTCCAATGACAGCCGTACATCCAGGAGGACACCCAGATTGCGGGCCCTCTCTGTGGGGGCAAGAATTTCCCCCCCCACAGCCAGCGATGGAACCAGCCGGCTGTATCGGGGTGCCGGGAAGCACACCATCAACCATCCCATCCCATCCAACTGAGATAAGAACTGGAAAAAAGCATGCAATATTCTACTGGGGATTGACAGAGCAATGCCAAGGACATTGTGTGTGTCACTTTTGGTCTGCTTTAAGCTCACAAGAAGCAGCGTTGGAGATGATGACCTCATTGGCCAGCTGGAAAAGATCTTTGGTGCTTTGAATGCGATAGATAAACACTATCATTCATAGGAGTTTTGGAAATAGACATAATGGTGATGATGATGATGATGATGATGATGAAGATATGATGTCATTCAGATACATCCTTTAGGAGAACTTCAAAATGATGAGAGGTTGTACCCATCAGGACCTCTCTAATAGTTTATAAGCAGCCAGTGATTTCAAATAAGGATGATATTATTCTATGTTCCTATATTCTGTGATGTTTACACTAATGAGAAACAGGATATAAATATATATATATTTAACAATAATAAAGTCAGCATCCTGGCGATTACCACTTGCTTGCTGGAGAAAAGTCAGGCTTGAAAATGCCCAAGAAATGTTCCATTTAAAAAAAAAATGGTAAAAAAATTAATAATTTACATTGAAAAATTGTAACAAAAAAATTACACTTTTCTTTCTCTTTTAGAGGGACCAATTCGAGCAGCCCCATTCATGGGGAAAAAAAACACAATAAGATGGAGGGACCTGCACGAATGTCTAAAAAGCGAAGGAACAAAGAGACTTCACAATCACTCAAACATTTTCAACATCCCCTCTTCTAATTGGTAATTTTGTAATATTTATTCACAACAGATCTGATTGCCAGGTTCCCACTGGCTCCCCTCAGGAGGTTTTGCGTGAAATCCATTCGAAATGGTGTGTCAGGGTCTCGCTGCCTCCCCCCTCCCCTTTTTGAAGTCACCATCTGGCTGATAGACTTGAGTCTGTTCTAATACACTGACCCAGTGAATGTCTGTTAAACAATTCCCTGGAGTTTATAGTCCTCTTACAGGCAAGACAACCAGGGAAATATGAACGAAGAAACACACTGAGATATCCTCAGAACAACCCCACTCTTTCTTTACTTTTTATTTTTTTAACACATTACGCCGATGGCTTGTAAAAATTTGATTTACAGAGAATATTATTTGGGGCAATCAGGAGGTGTTCTTTTTCTAGCTTGGGTAGAGAAAAACCTAGCTCTTAGTTAATAAGGCAGGAGCTTTTCCTACAATTGTGCCAGATTTGCCCTCAAGTTTCTGCAAAATAATCAGATTATATCCATTGAGAAGGAGAGGATAATCAGCTCAGCTTTTCTGGAATGACCGTAAGACTGGAGAAACAACTTAAGTCAGATATCGTGGTTTGATGTTGTGGTTTTGACAATTCTGGGCAATGTTTAAGCAGCTCCACTCTTCTTCTCTCTCCTTCTCCAAACAGCAAGTTAAAAGTTAGCTGTCTGATCTAATTTAGCAAACCTTTGGCTCCATCAGCCGTAGACCCCAATCCGGCAGGAATTTTACGCTTCCTGCAATCATAACCCCATTTTGGCACGAAGCGATCAAATTAAAAAATTACGGGTTGAACATTAAAACAAAATCAACTCCTGCTTCCTAAACAGACAAACAAACAAACACGGATGGGAAAATTTGGCACAGGGTAACTCTGACATTTCCCTTGCCCGAGAAAAGAAAAGGAATAAAGGATGCAGATAGTTCAGACTGTATAAAGCAAGAAAGAGGGTTTCTAATCTGCCATGATTGCTTAAAACGGGCATTGTCTGACTTTGTAATTTAAGGGGTTTGGCTCCCTCCTTCTCCATCAGTTGCTCTTTTGGCCTCTTTATTAAACCTCCTTGCATTTTGCCAACATTTATCTTGTAGCCCTCGATGGCTGCCACGTGAATATTAAACAACCTTATTCAGTTTGGGCAAGAATGGCCAAAGAAACAGATGGGGCCGGTCCTAAGCTTTCCGCCGTGGGTACAAGC
This sequence comes from Bungarus multicinctus, assembly GCA_023653725.1. NCBI lineage: Eukaryota > Metazoa > Chordata > Lepidosauria > Squamata > Elapidae > Bungarus > Bungarus multicinctus. The sequence goes on from CM042842.1 coordinate 1,888,420, forward strand.
CTCACCAGCTGTTTCCCATCCTTTATGCTGGGAGAGGGGGCTTGGCATCTGCAAAAGGTGGATGCCATCCCCCCCCCCAGCTTTTGTTTGTAAATACAGCTGAAACTCCAGCCAGCGAATGGGAAGCCCACCTCAGTGGTGGGAAAAAAATCAAAAGGTAAACAATGAAGGCTTTTTCCCACCGGCCACTGGACTCTGCTGGCGGCTTTTTAATCTTTTACTTCTAGAACAAATTGATTTCTTGCCAGTCAGCAACTCTTTTACTGATGTTGTCGGCCTTGTTGAAGACGACCAGGTGCACAGGGCTGGGACTCTCCTGCCCCACCCTCTTTCTGTAGGAGTTCCCAAGCCCATAAAGCTAATGGGAAGGAGGAGGGGGAAGAGGCAGGGAGGAAGAGGAGGAGGAGAAGGAAGAGGAGGAGGAGGAGGGGAAGGAGGAGGAGGAGAAGGAAGAGGAGGGGGAGGAGGAGAAGGAGAAGGAAGGGTGGGAAGGACGGGGAGGAAGAGGAGAAGGAGAAAGAAGGGAGGTGGAGGAGGAGGAGGAAGAGGAGGAGAAGAAGTAAGTGGATGGGGAGGAGGAGGAAGAGGAGAAATAAGGGAGGGGGAGGAGGAGGAGGAAGAGGATGAAGAAAAGGGAGAGGGGGGAGGAGGAGGAAGAGGAAGAGAAAGAGGGGAAGGGGAGGAGGGGGAGGAGGGGGAGGAAGAGGAGGAGGAGGGGGAAGAGACAACAAGAGAAACAAGCTTTCTAAACGGTTTGGCACCAGGTTCATCATCTGGGTTTAGAAAATGGCCTCAATCTGAACATCTGGACATCAAATCTAAATATTGGGGGATGCCAAGCTTCCAGTTAAGGGAGGGAAGGGAAGGGAAGGGAGCTCAGGAGTTCACTGCTCTCCCGTTGCAGCAACACCCTCCTCCTGCCGCCGCCTCTCCCTTCACAGATCTGCTTACAACAACAACATCTCCAGCCATCCACGTTGCCCGACCTCCCCTCAACGGGCCACAGTCAGAAAGCAGCACCACCAGAGGGGGAAGAAGAGAAGGCTGCAAAGGGAGGGACACTTTCGGAGCAACGTGGGAGGGGGAGGGTGCAGGTTTAGTCCAGGCATTTCTCCTTCCCCAGAACATCCCACCTCCTCCAGCCCGGCTGCAAATCAGGGCCAGGGGCAGCCGAGGTGGAGGGCTTGGCCCACGCTCTGCTCTGATTGCTCACATCCGTCTGCCTCGGCTGACAACCGGGGCTGTTAGCAGAGGGAGGCTGAGGTTTAATTTACCTGACGTGTTAACAGTTCCCTGCTTTTGTTTTGCTTTATTTTCCACCCTCCCCTCCCTCCCTCCCTCCCCCCCCACCGGGTCAGCCTTTGCTGCTCCCCCTCCCCTCCCTGAAGTTCTGGGTTGTCAACATTTTCACATCTCCAAGTTAAGTGGTGCGTTCCCGCCAGGCCGCTAACATCCCTCAATAATCCGAGAGCGTTTGTTCCCGGGTCTTGGAAACTTGCAAGGCAGCGATGGGTGCAACCACGCACGGTCAGGGCAACAGAGTTGGGTGGGAGGGAGGGATGGACAGTAAGAAACACCCAGCAGTTTGACAGCTGTCCGTCACGGGAGCTGAAATGTTTCTCACCTAAGAGGGCTCTCACCCGGCTGTAACATACAACTGCCAGAAACCAGGTAGAATAGAAGGCTGCTGTGGCTTAGACCTTTAGAGCTCAAAATTCAGGATTAAAAATAGTGGCATCAGATAGACTGCTCCCATTTGCAAGCTCTGGAGTAGTTACTATATGTACAGAAATTTTAAAAAAGGGCTATATGTACAGTAGCTACTATATGTACAGAAACAAAACTTCTTATAGCTGCTACTATCTGGAATTGCCAGCTTCTGATTTTCTCTGTATCTCCCACCACTATAGTAGAAAGTTGCCCTAACAGTCCTCCTTCTACTACTTCTCTTCCTCCCCCCTCTCTCCCTTGCATTCTTCACCCTCCTCTTCCTTCCTTCCTTTCTTCCCTCCTTCCTTTTCCTCCTTCTCACCTTCCTTCCTTCTTCCCTCCTTCCTTTTCCTCCTTCTCACCTTCCTTTCTTCCCTCCTTCTTTCTCCTCCTTCTCACCTTCCTTCCTTCCTTTCTTTTCCTCCTTCTCACCTTCCTTCATTCTTCCTTCCTTCCTTTTCCTCCTTCTCACCTTCCTTCATTCTTCCTTCCTTCCTTTTCCTCCTTCTCACCTTCCTTCCTTCCTTCCTTCCTTCCTTCCTTCCTTCCTTCTTCCCTCCTCCTCCTTTTCCTCCTTCTCATCTTCCTTCCTTCTTCCCTCCTCCTCCTTTTCCTCCTTCTCATCTTCCTTCCTTTCTTCCCTCCTTCCTTTTCCTCCTTCTCACCTTCCTTCCTTCCTTCCTTCTTCCCTTCTCCTCCTTTTTTTTGGGTGGGGGGGTTTAGTCTATTTAACCAGGTGTCCACAATAAGCCTCAGAGAAGCTTTCCCTCCCCTGCTTTCCACCCAACTGCTTCTTGGTCAACCCAGTAAAACAACTGGAAAAAAAGAGGATGTCAACACTTGAAATCCAGAGGCTAACTCTGCAAACCAATTTCAATTTTATCTGCATGAACAAATCCAGGCTCGGAAGGATAAGCTGTTTTTAAATGAAAATAAATGGGGAGCCAATAGATCTCAAACGAGAAGTTTTGGCTGGAGTGTATATATGAAAAGAGAGCTACGGATTTGGTGAAGGGCGGGCAGATGGCTGAGACCAACCCCGACAATGACGGAAATGCATTTGGCCCCACAGAAAAATCAGGTGCAATTGAAAAGATGACAAATTAAATTTAAGCTCAGAAATGTTCATATACCCCCCAAACCAAGCTAGCAACTCCATCACAGTTGAGCAGAGGGGTTAGCAGGCAGGCATGTGTGAGATTGGGGCAGAATTTTATTTTTGTTTCTTGATATTTTGTTTTGGATATAATCAATCAATCAGAATAGAGCTGGATGGGACCTTGGAGGTCTTCTAGTCCAACCCCTACTCAAGCATTTGAGACAAGTTGCTGTCCAGTCTTTTCTTAAAAACCTCCAGTGATGGAGCACCCACAACTTCTGGTTCTCCACCGGTTAATTGTTCTCACGGTCAGGAAATCTCACTTCACTTCTAGCTTGGTTCTCTCCTTGGTTAATTTCCATCCATTGCTTCTTGACCTTCCTCAAGTGCTTGGGAAAATAAGTTGATCTAGGACAATCTATGACATTATTACCAGTGCATCTTTCTATGCCCCAGGCCAAAAGGGGTTTCAGTAGAGTGGTCATTCTTTCTGAGAACATAACGATGGAAAGCATCTTTGCAGAAGAAGCTTCAGTATCTACACTGAATCACCATTCTCCAGATTATTGAGCTCTGCTCAACCCCTGCTGCTAGCAAATCTATTCTAGAAAACATTAAGAACCAATTTGAGACCCCTTCTTTCTAATTGCTCTCCCCCTTTTCACTGTGGGAAGTCCCACCAGCCATATATCGGTGGAAGAAACCATTAATTCTTCTGATAACAGTCATTAGGGGCCTTCAGTTTCTGAAGGACTGGACAGTACTGTTAGCAAGCATTATTCTAAGATAAGATCTGACCAGTTGGGCTTGAAATGTTGGGTGAATCCACTGTGTAGCTTCTAGTTGATGGTTTATCAATCAAGTAGTGTTTCCCAGCCTTGGTAACTTGAGGATATGTAGACTTCAGCCCCCAGAATTCCCACCAGCATGGAGAATTAAATCATCTAGAGATGACCAGAAAGGACACTTCCTTGAGCCTCCAAAAACCCAGATGGATCAAGTCTCCTAATTTTTCCAAGAGGAAAGAGACTTTCTCCAAACACCTCTGAAGACCAGGACTTGACGTCGGTGATAATAGGATCACTGCATTTCCTTTAAATGAAATATTGAAAGCAACTTCTTTTCCATCAAACCAAAATGCAAAAGAGATGAGGAAAATTTAAAAAAAATTCAAAATACTTCTTTGTGTATCCCATTAGTCCCTGAAGGGCACCTGGTTGGAGAAGGCTTCTCTATCTGACCAGAACTAATTCAATTGGGGGGCGGCTCACCCAGCCGGCTGATTGGACCAACTCTTCTTAATGAGACAAACCACACAGTCAGTCTGGCCCCATTAGAAATTCCTCACATAATCTCCAAATTTAATGCCTTTATCATTATTCAATGGATCAGTGAACAAGGGAGCTACAGAAGGACAATTAGAAACATTTCTTTTTTTTATTCAAATTTTTTTTTCTCCTCTATCACTCTGGCTTTTATCGAAAGACTTATTTGTTCGCTAATTGCAAATACATAATTTTGCTGGAGACTTAGGTTACATGGCTAATAGAGTCACGAGCAGCACACGATGGCTTTCTGGGATAAATTCCTATCCAGCCATGTTGAGATTAAAATGGGATTTATTTATGGGTTACCGTTTGGAAAATAATGCATTATTCCTCCTTTCGGTAAGTATTTTTGCCTATTTTGCATGAGGTCACCCTCACCATGCTTTAGGGGAAGGGAATTAAGAATCTGAACCTAGAAATTCTGAATCCTGCTCCAATTTCCACCAGAATTCAATACTAGTTCCATGTCTGATTTCTCCAAAACAGTGGGTCAAACGACTCCACATTAAGGATTCATTTGTATGCATTTTCATGCACATGTCTCTTAATAGATGCACTTTTCCATAACAACCATCGCCGGTGCCTGACTTACACCAGGCTCCTAAAATCTGTCCTTCCTTTCACTTTTACGGATAAATACTTTCCTCAATACAATGTCATCTTGTATGTTACTTTCATGGACGTGCCTATTTTCCTCCACCTATTCCTAATGAAAATGTGCAATTTAAAATTTTAAAAGGCTGGATTCCAACCTGAATTGTGTTTTTAGTTCATGGTTTGGCTCCGAAGAGACGAATTAGGTTAAATTCGCAGAAAGAGGAAATTTGACTGAATATTCGTCCCAGGCTGAGTTAAAGATCCTCATTTAGTTGATTCCTTTATGAACCAAGTCTGTTGCAATCCATAGTTTCCTAATGAAAAAATGCATTTCAAATTTTAAAAGGACTGATTCAAATCATCATCGCATTTCAGTTCATATATTTCATTCTGAAGAGATAAATTAGGGAAATTCGCAGTAATCAATTTTTCCTCCAAGGAAGAAAAACACTCCACCCTCCAATTTTCTCTCAAAATAGCCTTTGAGATGTTAGGGGAAAGTGACTTCCTACTTTAAGTCACCCACAAACAATTGTCACTAACATTTATAATTAAGTAATAAATCAGCTTTTGCCTCTTCTCGTGAATATCATGTTACCTATATCCTTGGACTTGAAAGCTATATCTTAAAAGTGCAAATTTCTTTCTTTCTTTCTTTCTTTCTTTCTTTCTTTCTTTCTTTCTTTCTTTCTTTCTTTCTTTCTTTCTTTCTTTCTTTCTTTCTTTCTTTCTTTCTTTCTTTCTTTCTTTCTTTCTTTCTTTCTTTCTCTGTCTCTCTCTCTCTCTCTCTCTTTCTTTCTTTGATGAATTAGCCAAGTTTGCATCACAATGAAAATTGAAGCAACTTTCATCCAGGGCTTATCTCTGGCCATTTCCCCAAATTTGATTCGCTTTGGAGCGTCCGATGGAGTAAAGAGTAATATTGACAAATTGGATATTTATTTTATCCCTTCTTCTCATATCCCCCCACCACCACCAACAATGAAACAGCCAGAATTCCAAGGTAAGAACAGGTTTGCTGTTACTTCAAAGAAACCTCCTTGGTTCATTATAGAGACCGTCGTAGGGGGCAAAATTGATCTGAAGGAGGCTTAGAGTAAGCAGAGTGAGGAACGCCACATCATCAGTTGATTTAAATCAATCTCCCCTCCTCCCTTTCACTCTGGATTTTGCATGGATCCTAGAACAAAGAAGACTTGCCTTCTAAGGGAACGTGCTAAGAGGGCAAATTATTCACTCCTTCTATGCCATCTGAGCTCAGCGGGAGAGATGGGAACAGCAGGTGGACTCTTAGTTAAACACTCCAAGTGGGAAAAACAACTTTCAGGTGTGGTTTACGATGTCTCCAGAACTGTTCCCACAAGCCAGCATGATGGGGAGAGTTTCTCAGGAACTGTGAATGCAAACATCCAGAGAGACACAACATCCAGTTGGAGTCATCCGCACATTCTTTTGATACATATATATATTTTAAATAAGTTGATTGGTTGGTTGCCTCTATGTTCAATCCCCAGAAGTCTGGATAGCCCAAAAATAAATATGCAAACCCGAAAGCAGCAGTTGTGGGCATTTGATTGATTTAATAAGGAATGAACCCAACTCAATGTCAGTCTCCAAAGTGGACCATCAGAATGGGATCTTCCAACCTCTTCAGTCATGGATCCAAATGGAGAAAATCTGCTAAATTGGATGCAGATCTGGAAAAAGATGTATGCCTGCCACTTTTCATCCTGCAGCAGTGGGGAAAGTGCCCTGTCCCTGGAATGTAAACAGGATATATAGTAATAGTCACTAATAAGGATATCTGGACATCATGGATTAACAGGTTTATTTTGAAGATGTCCAAGTTGGTGGCCATCACCACTTCTAATGTACATATTTGTCAGACTTAAAGGCTGATTCACACTAGCCTTGCCCTGATTCACACTAGCCATGCCACTTGACAGCTCTGCTGTCATTCAGGAAGTAGGGGAAGGAGAAGGTCCTCAGCTTTGGACATGAGCTTTTCCAGCAGTATCCAAATTATGGGGTGGTTGTGGTGAGCATGGAAAAACTGGTGGAGAAGTTCTGTCTATCTTTCAGGGAGGGGTCTCTGCTGAAACCACAAACTTTAACTCTTGCGAAGTTGGAGCTGGCATTCACCCCTGATAAAAATGGTCCAGGGGACCCTTTCCTGGATAATGTAGACATCAGGTGCGATTCAGAGTGGAATTTTGAGCTAGACTGAAAGGACCCAAAGCCATCTGCTTGGTGGCAACTAGTGAGAAGGTCAACTAAATGTTTCCAAATTGCTGTGGAGTTTTGCCTGACCAGTAGGCCATATTGGGTGTTCCTGGAAAACAAATTCAGGTTGGGCTTGTCTAGAAGACCTTCAGGTGCAGTTTAGAGCAGGATATTTTCAAGAAGGAGAAGTTCTCCAGAAGAAAGAAGTCAACTCCATGGACTAATAATCACCTTTAGTCCATCTTGTTCTGGAGGAAACTTTATTGCTTCTCATTTTCCTAGATGGCAGCTCTACCACCTGGGGTGACAGATCTGAGACTTAACGGCAGTTGCACAGGAGTGTGCAGGTAGCAGAATTTCACAATTTCAGCTTTTCAAAGAGGGAGAAGAGAAGTAATTCAAGGAGGAGCTTCTGGCAGACAAGAAACACCAACCCTAACCTAGGCAGGAACAGGTGTGTAGAAATTCATACCCAGACACCAGATAAAACAACATTCCCCTCCCCACCTTTCCTCGACTTCCATAAATCAAATCTCTAATTCTTCACTGTCCAGCCAGATTGCTCGCTGGGACGGTGATGAATCGCCCTCCCGCCCTTGACAGCTGCAGGAAAATCACTCATGGCCAAAGACAGACCTCTAAATCTGCCATTATAGAGTGCTGAAAGGAAGAATCTCTGTTTTTATAACCTACCTCAGCTATAATAAATATTTAAAATCCACATTAACATCCTCTTATAGTTACAATCTAGCCTCTGTGGAGAAGCGTCCAACTTAGATTTAATTAGCAACTGAACCTTACTGGTGCAGAGTCCCGGTTAGATCTGGGTTCCAGGTCTCTGGCGGAATGCTTCTGTTTTCTTAAACTACCTACACCGTAATAAATATTGGCCACGTCACCGGCTTTCCCGGTTAGAGACAGAGGTCTTTTTGTGTTCTCGAATGCTTACATTTAATTTAAATGATTGGATCTTTGCAGACGCCTAGGGGGAAAATGATTTTCTTCCTCAGCAGCGGTTCTACCATGCTTTACTTCGAAAAGTTGGCACAATGTCTTTGGCACCGAAGCTGGGGTTGATGTTGGAGCTTTGGGGGGCAGGTAAGGCGAGGCGGAGGCAAGGTCAGTTGGGAAGAGATCTACTCAAATGACAAGAAGCTTGGGTTGAATTCTCAAGTCCTCCTCTGTAGGTTCTTCCAGAATCTGTAAGATTCTTCCAGAATCTGCCAGAATCTCTGGAAGATTTTTCCACAATATTTGGAAGATTCTTCCGCAATCTTTGGAAGATTTTTCCACAATATTTGGATGACTCTTCCGCAATCTTTGGAAGATTTTTCCACAATATTTGGAAGACTCTTCCGCAATCTTTGGAAGATTTTTCCACAATATTTGGATGACTCTTCCGCAATCTTTGGAAGATTTTTCCACAATATTTGGAAGACTCTTCCGCAATCTTTGGAAGATTTTTCCACAATATTTGGAAGACTCTTCCGCAATCTTTGGAAGATTTTTCCACAATATTTGGAAGACTCTTCCGCAATCTTTGGAAGATTTGGAAGACTCTTCCGCAATCTTTGGAAGATTTTTCCACAATATTTGGAAGACTCTTCCGCAATCTTTGGAAGATTTTTCCACAATATTTGGAAGACTCTTCCGCAAACTTTGGAAGATTTTTCCACAATATTTGGAAGACTCTTCCGCAATCTTTGGAAGATTTTTCCACAATATTTGGAAGACTCTTCCGCAATCTTTGGAAGATTTTTCCACAATATTTGGAAGACTCTTCCGCAATCTTTGGAAGATTTTTCCACAATATTTGGAAGATTCTTCCACAATCTTTGGAAGATTCTTCCACAATCTGGAAGATTTTTCTGGAGAATCTTCCCATTCAGAACTGAATCTATCTTTCTTTGACCAATCTCAAACAGCCAGCCAGACTAAATCCAAAAATTCAGCAGCCTAACCATGGTTGACATCACATTCCTAGGATAAGCCCCAGAGGTGGTATTCAGTCGGTTCTGACCAGTTCTGGAGAACCAGTAGCGGAAATTTTGAGTAGTTTGGAGAACAGGCAAATCCCACCTCTGACTGGCCCCTCCAACCCATCTCTTCTCTGCCTCCCATTGGGTCCCAGCTGATCGGCTGGTTCTTCTTTGGCTGCCCTGCACAGGAGTACGGAGCTGGAAAGCAGGTTAGTGGGGTGGAGAAAGGAATGGGGATTTTGCAGTGTCCTTCCCCTTCCACACCCACCAAGCCACGCCCACCAAGTCACAACACACCCACCAAGCCACGCCCACAGAACCAGTAGTAAAAAAATTTGAATACTACCACTGGTAAGCTCAGTTCTCGTTCAGAAAGTTCATCTTTTGAGAAGCTGTGAATCCATTGACGAAAGAGTCTACCCCTTGTAAAATATTAAGAAGATGGGTGATCAGCTGCACTCGGTGGATTAAACAAGGTAAACACCATGTTATGGGATATATAAAGAAATCTGATTCTGGTGATTCCTTTCATTTGATGTTCTTTGTTTTTTAATCATTCAGCATAGCTTGACTTTTCTTCTTTTGTTTCATCTCCTTAAGGTCTTTGCAGAACCCATAATGTGTGTTGTCATTGCTTAGGATAAAGGACATCACCTTCACGCTGTGAGTTATTCAGGACCATATATCTGTAAATGTACGGGCCCTTCCCTCTTGGAGAGACTTTAGACGTAATTTAGTCTTGGGGAGTTAACGTCTTGAGTGTTTCAAGAATACTGTTGATTCTGGAAGGAAGCAAATTGTAGCCTGAAGGAAGATACACATAGATAGGGAACACCGTCCCTTGAGTCTGACAGTAACATGAGCTATGGTTAGTTTTCTTTCTTTTTTCTTTCTTTTTTTCTTAACTATTGCTTTTCCAGATGGTTTCTCATTTCTGCAGGACTGCATGCTTGTAAACTTGGGAAGTCTGTGGCTTTGAGAGATGGGTGGAATTACACCAACCTGTGGTTGGAAGACCATGAGTAACAGAGTTGGAAGGAAGCCTGGAGCCCTCCACTCCAACAGGAGACCCTACACCCAGGGATGGGGGTCAAATTTCTTAACAACCGGTTCTTTGGGCATGGCCTAATTTGTGGGTGTGGCTTGGTGGGCCTGTGATTGGGTGGGCATGGCTTGCTGACTGGGCATGGCTTGGTGGTGATCATGTGACTGTCTGGGCGTGGCTTGTATGTAAATATTATAAATATTTAGGTAAATATTGATTTATTTTTATTAAAAAAGAGCAACTTTTACCCAAAAATCAGGCAAATCAGGCAGGCAGATTGAGTTGCTCACAGAATCAGAGATTCACTCAGAGATCTACCTTTCTCCTATCTGCCACCTTAGTCTGCACTGAAAAATAGAAGCTTCAGTCCTAAGGAAAAATCAGCTCTGCTTTTAGATTAGCTAGAAAACAAGAAATCTAATGATTTCCTGCTTTCTAGCTAATCTAAATCTCCCAGCAGAGCTGATAGTCAGAACAGCTGATGGTCAGGGAAAAAAAGAGGAAGAAAAGCAACTTACCAAACGCAGGCAAGTTGGATGGCCTGCATGCCAGGTAAGGAGTGAGCGGGTGGGGAGGGGCGGGGCCAGCCAGTGGCACGATTTGCTGGTTTTCCAAACTGTGCAGAATCATCACAACCGGTTCTACAGAACCGGTCTGAACCAGTAGAATCCCACCCCTGCCTGTATCATTTCAGACAAAGAGTTGTCCAATGTCTTCTGTTATTCTCTTTACAGGCTACCTAACAGCTTTCTTCATCCTTTTTTTAAAAAAAACATATTGGGTTTGGAAGGTTGACCAGTCCACCTCTGCCTTCACAATCAAGAGCTCCTGGAAGGAAGATTTGAAGTTGCCCACCGAGGACAAATGTGTAATTGCTAAAATGTGGAAACGGTTGTTGAAATTTGAAACAGAGGAAGAGCAGGTTAAATACTGCACAATAACCTGAGCAAGGAATTCTGGTTAAAATATACCGATGTATATCTATCTATAAGGTGCAGATCTAAAGAAATTCCACCAGAGTACCACATGATAGAAGTTTTCTACAACAGTAGATATCTTCTGGCGTCTTCTGTTGCAGCGTTTCCAGACTTTGGACTAGAAATCCCTGCAAGGAATTTTTGGTTTTTTGGTTTTGTTTCTTTGTGGTTGGGGGCTGGGGAAACCCTGTTGCAGTGGAATTCCCATCTGCAGCATAAAATGGTGCAGACAGCTCTAAATAGATTGTTGGTTTCATCCATGACTTCAGAAGCAAGCTGAGAAGGTGCTGTGGTTATTTTTTTTTAAATTTTCTTTATTTTTTGCAGTTGCATTGTAGCACACCACCGTTATCCCCCCACGGATAAATCAAGCTGTCTGGTCCAACAAGCTGAAAGCCAGAATTCCTCTTCATGGGACTTCTGGTTATTCTCCACCCTTGAAACCCAAAGTTGCTTCTCTGGCTGAGGGCTGGTGATCACCTGGAATTACTTTCCCAGTTCTCCAGCTCAGCGGGAGTGTCCATTAGCTGCCACGGTTCGCTGAGGATGGCATGTAAATTCCGGATATCTGTGGTGGGGGGCCTGGCAGCTTATTGGCTGACGTCTTCCGCTCTCAGAAATGGGTCATTTAAAGAGAAAACTGCCAAGTGTTCAATGCCTCCAAAGACTGAGAACATATCAAAACATGTCTCCTGTCTCTATCACGGCACACACAGAGTTGGCATTCAGAAAGGAAGCAGGTTGGGGGTGGGGGGTCATTTCATGGAATGAACTCAAGGACCCCCAACAGATTTCTACCTCCACAGACACAACAAACCTTTGCCTTCCTTGACGTTATCAACCTACCTCGGCCCATTCTCAATGCCTTCCCCCGAGTTAGGAGAGCAGTATGTAAAGCCTTCTGTAGAGAAGTCCTTGAAAATTCAGCCATGGGCTTTGTGGGGAGGGGCAAAATTAAGCCCTCCCACTCTAGACAAGGAACTGCAGTCATGTCTTTATGCAAGATTCCACCAGAAATGGTGAGTTTTTCCTCCCAAGAAAGCCACATTATTTTGATCCAGTTGTTCAAAGCCATTCTTAGAGGCAGGAATAGTTGGTCAATAAATGTGGATTGGGGGTGATTAGCATGGATTGGGTGACCAGCGTGGATTGGGGGATGACCAGCAGGAGTTGTATGTAGCACAGTTCTTCTTGGAGCGCCCAACTTCAGATGACACGCCTGAAATAGATTGGTGTATGCAGAAAGAAAAACAAAACTTGAACATCTAGTGGAAAGTTAGAATGTATGAGACCATTATTACCTCAACAATTATTACAGAAGTATTTTTTGTGTGGAGATATTTGAGGTTCCCCCAATAATTTATTTATAGTTAAGGAATCTATGTACTCTATGAGTTCCTTTTCTAGATTTTTTTTTCCAATAAACACATGTGTGGATTGTTTGTCTATCAAAGGTGGACCTCATCAACCCAAGGAAAAGTATCTCCATTCTGGCTATAAATCTAGAAGTCCAAAATTACGAGTCTCTTCCATGCCTATGGTGCCCTCTTTCCTTATTTTTCAAACAGCAGCACAGCTGTAGCTAACACAAAATTTTAGCTGGATGCTACAGAACATATACAATTTTTTAAAACATGGGTAGCCATCAAAATGATCCGGTATTGTAGACAGAGCCCTCTGTCCTGCTGGGTTTCCACCGTGAGGTGGAATGTGAAAGTTCTCCAGCTCCAACCACTCTCATTTTGCAGCACATAGTCCATATCTCAGGATTTGTCCCAATGGATTGGAGTACTCCAATGGTGGGATTCAAATTTTTTTACTACTGGTTCTGTGGGTGTGGCTTATTGGGCATGGCAGGGGAAGGATACTGTAAAATCTCCAGTCAGAGGCGGGATTTGCCGGTTCTCTAAACTACTTAAAATTTCCGCTACCGGTTCTCCAGAACTGGTCAGAACCTGCTGAATACCACCTCTGGAGTACTCCATGTTTTGGTGGAATGTAGTCTGGACTCGCAGGGGGAAGGGGCTTCTTCGCAGAGGCCAAAGAGGCAGTAGAGCTGGGAGTGTCTGGTGGGCATGAAGAGAGCTAGGCTGGACTGTCCCTGGCAGTTCACAAAATATATCTATAGTTATGCAGATAGTTGCTTTAGTCTGGCAAGATTCTGTCTATAGGCGAACAATAAAGGAACTACTCAGACGTAACTCTACATGTCATTCTTGGTCTTTGGGGTCGATACATATAGACGTTCTCCTAGCTTCATCCCATGACATCGGAATCTGGAGGAGTCCTCACGCAGCAAACGTGCTCCAAGATCTTTCACTGAACGAATGATGGCCTTACTCACGGTGGAGAATGGGCAAAGACAAATGGTAGCCTATGTGATACTAAGCTATAACTCCAGGGAGCAACTTGGTAGCATATAAGGGAAGGGTGCAATTAGCAGCTATGCATACACTCCTATGGGTAGACCAATAATTGATCAGAAGGCAAGAGGGGGTGAGGATTGATCTGGTGCTTCTGAAAGCTTCTCCCAGGGTGAGTAGACTCCAAGTGTGTTGGAAGTCAAGCCAGCATTACCCACTGCAAACTTTAATTAGCTGGGCCAAGCGGGAACATTTGGCGGGATGGAATTGGGCGGTCGTTGTTTTTGGCTCTGGTGCACTGAAGAAAGATGTCTCCTCACTCCAAGCACCAGAGTGAGAACTAATAACTTGGCCGCACCTGAAATTCAGTGCCTGGTCCAGACAGTTGAAGCCTTCCTGGTTTTCATTCTTTGTCCGTGAAAATGATCCGGTCAGAATAAGGAAGCAAGCGGTACATCAGTCTGTCTGGCTTTTCATTTGCTGCCTGGATAGAAATTCCTGACAGCTAATATTTCACTGAAAAGAGAGCCAGCTTCCTCCCCCCCCCCATCTCTTTCTCTTTCTGTCTTTCTCTCTCTCTCTCTCTCTCCTGTTTATGAAGCTGAGGGTAAGTGTTTAATTAGTTGCCTAATTGCCTGGGTAATTGGTAGACATACTCAGCTCTCCAAGTAATCAGTCTGAACAGGCCTTGAAAATATCTGGCCCAGTATTCATTAGTGCAGTTAAATCGTTAAACAGTTACTGTGTTTGGTTTTTGACAAAGCCCGGCTGACAGCTGTGTTGGGCGCATCTCGCTGGCACTCGCAGGCAGCGTCCTCTTTCCTGGGATGGGGCAGGCCTGACCAACTCTCTCGCCATCATGGCTGGGGGGGCTAGGAAGGAGGGAGGGGAGGACAGATGGAGAAGCCCTGCTGGGCAGAAGAAGCGGCGATCTCCACGCTGATCTACAGAAGATGCTGAGATGGTTCTATCTCCCATGGCAGTTGGTCTGGGCTGAGCTGTTCTCTTTGGTTTTGTTGCTGTTAGTTGCATGGACAATGTCCCTCCAGGCCTTCCTGTCCTCTACCATCCCCCGGAGTCCATTGAAGCTCACGCCGACTGCTTCAGTGACTCCATCCATCCCCCTCCTTCTCTGACGTACTCTTCTTCTTCTTCTTCTTCTTCTTCTTCTTCTTCTTCTTCTTCTTCTTCTTCTTCTTCTTCTTCTTCTTCTTCTTCTTCTTCTTCTTCTTCTTCTTCTTCTTCTTCTTCTTCTTCTTCTTCTTCTTCTTCTTCTTCTTCTTCTTCTTCTTCTTCTTCTTCTTCTTCTTCTTCTTCTTCTTCTTCCCTCCATTGTTCCCAGGATTAGGCTCTTCTCCAGTGAGTCCTTCCTTCTCATGAGGTGGCCAAAGTCTTTGAATTTCATCTTCAGGATCTGGCCTTCTAAAGAGCAGGTAGATTTGCCCATTTCAGGAGAGCCACGTTCGAGATCCTGAGATGCAGGGTGGGTAGTTGAAACAGTAAACTAAGAGGGGGAACCTATCTTTTTAGGCAGGTCTCCTAGAGTTGCATGTTATGAAATAAATAGAGAACAATCTCCATGAAAATTGAGTGGTTTCAAAACTAGGGAATTCCCAATTCTCATCCAACTCAAGCAGGCACATGGGGAGGTCATAAACTGCTCTACAGGTTGACTTGCTAGTCTTATTTTCCACCTTTGGTCTAGCAGTTCTCAACCTGCTTCTTCTATGTTTTTTCCTCCCAACAACCCAAGGGGTAGGTTGGGCTGAGGGAGAAAGCTCGGCCCAAGATAGCCAGTAGCTGAGGATAGGACTTGAACCTGGTGGTCCTATCCTCATCCATCTAACCACTAGATTACATTTGTTCTCATTTGTTCTCCATTGTTTTTATGGAAGCAAGGAAAGTGTTTTGTCTAAGCCAGGGGTGGGGAATGATGGCCCCTTTATGACTTGTGGACTTCAACTCCCAGAATTCCTGAGCCAGCCATGCTGGGCAAAGTAATTCTGGGAGTTGAGGTCCACAAGTCATAAAGGGGCTATCGTTCCCCACCTCTGGTGTAAATCAATAACTCAAGGCGGTTGATCTTGGATTTTGTTTTTAAAGTCTGCTTTCAGTCTTGAAGGGGGTTGCTAAAAATGGATAAGGAAGAGAAGACCAAAAAAAGGGAAAGCTGGGTGTCAGAGCAATGCTGAATCTAAGTCAGAATATTGATTAATGTGTTTAAAAAGTACTAGGAGTTTCATGTAAATATTCTGCCCTTTGCAAAGAAGCCGGCCGATGTTTGCATGCCTTACTCCTTTTTTCCTCCTTCGAACTGAAAACACACTGTTTAAAACTAACAAATCCAGCTAGCTAAAAACACACAGTCAACCCATGTTTTCACAGCGGGGTGTTTGAAAAGAAGAAAAAGCTGCAGTTTCGAAGGTAAACAAATTCTACCCAGGCAAAGGAACAGCAGCAATGTGAGTCCTACACATTAAGGAAAGCTGGGTTTCCCAGGCTTACTGGCCCCCTCTCCAGTGGTGCTGGGAAGCAGTTTCCCATTGCTCTTTATCTACTAGCCATGTCAAGATAGATCACCAGCTTGGGTTCCAAAGGGCCATGGAAAGGTGTGTGGAGCAGAAGCAACTTGTGTGGCCCCTCAACATCACCATCCACATTCAACATCATCTGAAGAACGTTCTCCTAGCGTTGCCCCAGGCAGATTGTCTTAGCTGTAGTCCAGGCTGGGCTTCATGGATTCCTCCAATGGGCTGACTTGAATTTGGGGTCTTCCATTCCTTGGGAGATGAAGAGCTATACTATCCCTTGTAGGAAGACATTAAGACCCCATTATGCCATCTCAGTCTAACCCAATCAAACGTTGTCTTCCCTGCAACCCATTTTGATTAGCCATCATCAGTCTTCTGACATCTTGGTTCTTTTCTCTTGGCCTGCTCACCTCTTTGGAAAGTCCAGCTAGATGTTGGCTGAGCAACACATTTAAGATTGTGTTGAAGGATTCGGCGATTTGCCTTGGGCTCAGAGGCTGTGAATTCGATCCTAGGTAGAGGCTAATATTTGGAATAGACTCTCCTGCTTGAGTAGGGGGTTGGACTAGATGACCTCCAAGGTCCCTTCCAACTCTGTTACTCTAGGTCTAAATGCCTTCAAAAGGAACATGGTCTCCATCAAGCTGCCTGCTCAAATTCCACACATGGCCAATGTGGGGTATAAGTGTAGGATTTGCAAATGAGCCTCAGGAGATCTGGGCCAAAATATTGCCAGCGACCCTCCAGAAATGCGGTCAGTTGTGTTCCCAGGGGACACACAAATCAATTGTTTCCAACCCTAAGACAAAGCGACAAGCTAACTTCTAAGGGATTTTCTCCACACATGTCTAGGGTTAAAGGTGATAAGTCTTCCCCAAATCACAACATTGTTGCTGGGGCAGGGGGTAGAGGTTGACACAGCAGGACCGAGGAATAAGAAAGACAAAGCTGGATGGGTTCCACCGCCTTGAAACCGTCTGCCGGATTCCTTGCAATTCCATCCACCAGAGAAGGACCATGTATGATAAGATTCAGCATGCAGAAGATCCAACTTAGATGAACAAGTGACAATAATTGATCTGACTCACCAATGGATCTGCAAGTCTCCATACCCTGATCAAGAGGCTGCTTAGAGGAGTTCTGCATAGGTCTGGGGATTCAGAGAGTTATGGATGGAGCACATCTGGAGAACATCAGTTTGGGAAGAGCAGGAGGGTGCATCCCTGGTCGCAAGGAGAGAATCCTTCTGAACGTTTGAGATCAGGTTAAAAAACAAAAGATCAAAAAAGTAAGAAGGTTAGCTATGGGAACTTCCAGATGAGAATTCAGTTCCCATTATTCCTCAACATTAACTTCGCTAGTGAAGGTTTATGAGAGTTGACTTTACAGAGCCCTGGCAAAAACAATTCTGAATATACATGGACCATTCCAATATTGGGCATGGACTGATTGTCCATCTATAGACCAGGAGTGTCCCACCTTGGCAACTTTAAGACTTGTGGACTTCAACTCCCAGAATTTCCCACTCCATAAGGGTTGGACACCCTGATGTAGACAATATAGATGTTAGGTATAGAGTTTCCTGCCTCAACAGGACAAGAAGCCCTTCCAACTCTTGTTATTCTATTATACAATACCATTGCTAGATGGATCATCCCTGTTGTAGTCGATGGTGTGTTTAGATGGACAACCCCTGATGAGACAATATTAAGCATAGGTGGACCATCCATTACTGACTGTATTGTCCCATCCATCGTAGAAAGAAATATTGAGCTACATGGACCAAAGTTCTCATTTAATCTACACTGTTTGTAAGGACTGAACCAGGGGTGGGATTCTACCAATTCACACCTATTCGCTAGAACTGACTGTTAACATTCTAAGCAGTTTGGAGAACTGGTTGTTAGAAGAAATTACTGACCTAATCCTGTAAGGAAGGCAGGAAGGAAACATTCTGGTGTTGCTTACAGAAACTGCCTCTCCGTTGACCCTGATTACATTCTTGGCAGGACTAGACTTCCTGTCTCAGGAACTTCTCTGGATTTTTTTCCCCTCCTTTGCTGGTACTTTGCTTGTGTGGAGGGACCATTCAAAGTTACAATGGCACTGAAAAAAGTGACTTATGACCATTTTTCACACTTACGACTGTTGCAGCATCCCCACAGTTATGAGAGGCCAGGTGAGGAGATGCATGCCTCGATGTGAGGGATATTGAGTTGGCCACGCCCAGCCAATAACATGACCACCAAGGCACGCCCACCACTTAAGCCATGCACACAGAACCAGTTGTTAAAAAATTTGAATCCCACCCCTGGACTGAACCAACATTTGTGAGCGACCCAGATTGGATCCTGTAACATTTATCCTGGGACACGTATATTCAAGCTTCACTCATGAACCAACCTTGTTCAAGCTTTGCTTTATTCCACTAAGATTTAAAAAAAAAAAACACCTCCAGCAAGCAAATGACTTGAAACGGCTCCCCCAAGAGCTCCTTTAACTTGACTGAGGGGACCACTTGTTCAGAAGAAGCAGGGATCAATCGTAGGTGATGATCCGCGGCTTGCAGCCTGGCTCGGCTCTGTAGCTTGACAGCATGAGGCTTTGTTCCACCGGACATCTGTAAGACATTACACCTGGCAGAGGCCAGTGCTTTACAAGGAAAGTCCCACCGGCCGAGGCTGGGAGGGAGAAAGTTCCACCTGGGTGGCCCAAGCATTGACAGCCTCTCTCCCTTGTCTTCGCCTTCTTCTGGTCACCAGGCGGGTGACAAATTGGCTCTCTTTTCAAGGAGATGATGGGGAAAAAGCAAGCAAGATTCCTGAGAGGAAGCAGAAGCATGTTGACCAGCTTACTCTCGGATTTTGAGGGACCCCAACAAGGGCGTTCATGTATCCTCCTTCATTGGAAAGCTTGCAGAGGTATGGATCCTGACTGAGGGCCTTATAGGTCCACCTTCAATGGCTGCCCGTCTACTGCAGCTTCAGGATTTGATCTGTGCTTTGATCCTTTCTTTCCTTTTTTTCCTTCTTCTTCTTCTTCTTCTTCTTCTTCTTCTTCTTCTTCTTCCTCTTCTTCTTCTTCTTCTTCTTCTTCTCCTCCTCCTCCTCCTCCTCCTCCTCCTCCTCCTCCTCCTCCTCCTCCTCCTCCCTCTCTTTCTCTTTTACTACTTCAGGTATCTAGAGAGATACAAAGTTCTGGTTCTTGCTTTTCTGGTGACCTCAACCATTGTTAATTTGACATTCTTCTAGGGACATATTTATTTATTTACATCTAACACTTCTTAAACTGTCCATCTCCCTCAGAGAGGGGCTCTGGGTGGTGGAGTATTACTACTCTAGAGCATTACAACTCTAAGTAACTTATAGAGTATAGGAAGTGAGGAAGATGATCTAGATAGGGATATTGTCTAGGCAAAAGGAGTTGAAGCATTTTTTAAGCCCATAATTTAATCCGGCAAGATTCTGTCCATTAGCAAATAGAGTATTGGGCTTGGACCTGGCCTTGTCCATTATGAACTGAGTTTGGGGGTCAGCGGCACATGGGCCGGAAATGCAGAAAGGCAGCTGGAAAGAAAAACTACATGGTGATGGGGCAAGAGAGGCTACCCAAGCCAGAAGAAGGCCTCTGTGAAGAACCATCGTGAAACTGGTTTCCCAATTAATCAAGAGTAGAATGGACTGTAGCTGTTGCTAATCAACTAAGTCTTATGAACTCTGGCTTAGTTGATTAGCAACAGCTACAGTCCATTCTACTCTTGATTAATTGGGAAACCAGTTTCACGATGGTTCTTCACAGAGGCCTTCTTCTGGCTTGGGTAGCCTCTCTTGTCCCATCACCATGTAGTTTTTCTTCCCAGCTGCCTTTCTGCATTTCCGGCCCATGTGCCGCTGACCCCCACAGTCAGCGTAGGTGTTAATCATGGGCTCAACTTTTCCAGACAGCCCATGTCCACCAACACCACCAGTGCCTTGTTGTCTCAGCTTGCATTTGTTGGTTCAGCGCTTGCTGGGTTTTAGGAAGCTGTTAGAAATCTAAAGATCCAACTCTGTGTTAACATGTTTGCAGCCATTCTCTCTCCCCTGGTGCAAACTTTTTTTGATTGCAGCTTTGCATATTCATCTGAGGAAGACTTACTGCCTGCTTGCTACTGGAGCTCCTTTCTCAAGGTCAGAGTTTTAGTGGTCATCGTGGACAAAGATAAGAAGGGAGGGAGAGAGAGAGGGAGGGAGGGAGGGTGGGTGGGTGAAATGGAGGTAGATTTCAGTAAGGAACAATACAGGAGGAGAGCATGGCATCTTTTCTAGTCTAATCCTTACCCTGGATTAGAATAAATTAGGATTCTTCTCGAACTCCTTGATTGTTAGCTTGGTCTTCTATATTCCTTTCTGGATCTGAATCTCAGTGGCTCTCTGAGCTGGGCTGTTGGCTTGCAGTCATTTTATAACCCAACT
Source organism: Bungarus multicinctus (assembly GCA_023653725.1). Taxonomy (NCBI): domain Eukaryota; kingdom Metazoa; phylum Chordata; class Lepidosauria; order Squamata; family Elapidae; genus Bungarus; species Bungarus multicinctus. The sequence continues at coordinate 1,908,726 of CM042842.1, forward strand.
GGGTAACATCATTAGCGATAAGAGAATGTGGGGTTTGATCCCTGTTTCTATACAGTAACTTGCCCTACCAATTTTGGCTTGTGGGTGTGTGGTGGTGGTAATGGCCTCTTTGATAGTTCCTTGGTTAGAGTATTGGTTTTTCTAGATTGTTTGTCTGGTGTCACTCCCTGCTTCTCTAGCCAAAGGCCACTGCAAAGGATCTGTTCTTTCTCATTGACTCTTTTGAAGGGTGTAATGTATTTTTTATTTTATACACAGATTTCTGTGATCCAAGGAAAGAAGAGCCCACAGACTAATATTGGCTCTCCCCTCCGTCCCCAAATCTCACCTTGCTACTCAAAGTGTAGTAACTGCAGCTAAGAGGGCTTTGTCTCAATCTCCATTGGGTTGGTCGAAGGAGCTAAGCACTAGCAGAATTATAAAGTTGGAGGATGAGTCTAAAATCAAGGGTGCGCAAAGACCCTTTTTGAATACACACTGACTTCCTTCCCCTCTTTTGTTCTTGGCCAGCCTTCTTTTCCCTCGGGAAAGAGGAAGTTAGGTGCGCGAGCATGTACAACTCTGTGAAAAAAGTTAAACCAGGGGAGAATTTCCAACGGAGGCACTTTAGCTACTCTCTCCCCTGCTGATTCCTTCACTTTAAAAAAAAATGAAAAAAGAAAAAGGGAAAATAATTACTTCTAAGGCTCTAACCTTTCCAGCAAGTGACTTTGTAATAAATAATCCACATGTCCCTTCTGTGCAATCCATCAGCGGGAACGCCTAATTACTTTAGACTCACTTTGAAAACCCTTCCAGTGCGAGTTTCAAATAAATAAAAAATTAACATGGAAACTCTCCAGCGCTGCGCCAGAAGAAAGGAAGGCATGGGGGAGTTTCATCCAATCTCTCCTTCTACACTGGAGGGTCTGATGTCTGAGATTGCTCACAATCTAATAATGACCCGGCTGAAGGTATCCATGGAAGGTTTCAGCGCAAAGGTTGGGAGGGAGTAGAAGAAAGTGATGGATCTTTAAACCCTTGGGCTTTGGAGAATTGACTTTCTCGGCCCTTCTCAGCTCTCAAAAGGGACTTAGACTCCATCAAATTCCGCTAATGGAAATAAGAGCCTCCTATCAACCAGCTCCTGGGGAGGAAAGCTACGGCAAATCTAGACAGCATACTAAAAAGCAGAGACATCATCCTGCCAACAAAAGTGCGTAGAGTCACAGCTATGGTTTTCCCAGTTGCAATGTGTGGCTGTGACAGTTGGACCATAAGGAAGCTAAATGTCAAAGAATGGAGGCCTTTGAACTCTGGTGCTGGAGGAGAAGACTCCAGTGAGTCCCTTGAACTGCAAGGTGATCCAACCAATCAGTCCTAGAGGAGATCAACCCTGACCTGAAGAGGAAACTCAAAGACTTTGGCCAACTGATTGAGAAGGAAGGACTCCCTGGAGACAAGCCTAATGCTGGGAAAGATGGAGGGCAAAAGAAGAAGAAGGGGATGGCAGAGAAGGAGGTGGTTGGATGGAGTCACTGAAGCAGTCGGCATGAGCTTAAATGGACTCCAGAAGATGGTAGAAGACAGGAAGGCCTGGAGGAACGTTGTCCATGGGGTCGCAATGGGTCGGACATGACTTCCCGACTAACAACAACAAATCAACCAGCTGCTTTCCTTCTCAGAGTGATTGTGGCCCTACCTTCCAGCTTTGCACCATCTTGCTAAGTTTGGGAGGGCTATCATTGCACCAAAGTCCACAGTGCTTCTTCTACTTTGGCCATCTGACTTAACCCACCCTCTGCTCCTTCTGTCTCCTCACTGCAGGATGTTCCAAGACAAAGATGGCAAGAAGCTAGATTTAAAAAAAAGGGGGGGGGAGTTAAAAAGGAACAGGAGGGGTGGGCTGGGGGGGGGAACAGCTCTCTGAAGTCCCAGTAACAATAAGATTTGATTTCACTGTGCGCCAGGGGACAATAAATACCTTCCAAACCTCCACAGGAGAATTAATTAAACGAATTTTGCTCTGCCAATTGTTTGTTATTTTTGCTGACCTCACCATGTGGATTAATATTTAATTAGCCTTTAGGAGAAGTGGAAAGCACTTATTAACCTGCTCTGTCAACCTGTCAGAGGTAAAGGTGGGATGCTGGGAACATCTCTGGACAAAAGGCATTATGAAGCGAGAGGAATTCTCGCCTGCTCGGGAACCAAGCTGGTTGGGGAAGAGGACAACACTGGAACGTGAAATTCCTAGTTTCTCTCTTTCCCTTCTTCTGTGGGCTTTGCATTTCTCTGACCTCCTTCTTTGGAGGCCACATTCAAATACAGAGAAGCAGCAGTCCAGGAGAGATGCTTCTCGTTTTCCTCTTAAAGAATGATGTCCCCAAACTGCTTTCCTAGGAGAAGGAAGATCTCGTTTTTCTTTTTAGCAGTTTGGGGAACCTTCCTCAACTCAAAGTGGTGGATGATAGGCTCAAGCATACTTCCAGAGCCATCCCATTCCCCCCCCCCCCCAATGCACAGTTCCTCAACCTCAGTTGATCAGTTGAATCCAATCAAGGAGAGAAGCAACTTGGAATTCAGGAGAAACTTCCTAACAGCGAGGACAATTAACCAGTGGAATAGAAGTTGCCTTCAGAAGTTGTGGGTAACAACAACAACATCATGGAGCTTTTTACGAGACCGGGTAGCCTGTCTGAAATAGTTTAGGGTCTCCTGCTTCCAAGGTTCTTTCCAGCTCTATTCCAATTGAACCTTGGCAACTTGGAGATGGGTGGACCTCAACTCCCAGAATTCTTCAGCCAGTATGGAGAAGCCTCAAATTGTCCTTGGGCCTTCAACATTCCTCAAGAGGAAGGGTTACAAAGGGCAGCCCTTCTAGTTTTGGCTGATGGTTCCCTGCTCATCAGTCTTAAATGGGGTCTCACCCCCAGGGTGCCCCATTTGATGCCAAAGTGAGGGACCACTCTTGACAGATTGGTCTATGAACTGGCCGGTGAGGAATTCAACAAACATGGCCTCTGATTTTGCCTTTAAAGAGCCACGGTGGCGCAATGGTTAGAGTGTAGTACTGCAGGCTCCTTCTGCTGACTGCCGGCTGTCTGCAATTTGGCAGTTCAAATCTCCCCAGGCTCAAGGTTGACTCAGCCTTCCATCCTTCCAAGGGGCGTAAAAGGAGGACCCAGATTGTTGGGGGCCAGAGGCTGATTCTCTAAATGGCTTAGAGATGGCTGGAAAGCACTATGAAGTGGTCTGCTATTGCTTGGGAAGGAAGGAAGGAAGGAAGGAAGGAAGGAAGGAAGGAAGGAAGGAAGGAAGGAAGGAAGGAAGGAAGGAAGGAAGGAAGCCATAGTGGCACATTTGTTACAATGCAGTGATGCAAGCTAACTCTGCCCACTGCCCGGAGTTCGATCCTAACCAGCTCAAGGTTAACTCAGCCTTCCATCCTTCCAAGGTGGGTAAAATGAGGACCCAGATTGTTGGGGGCAAATAGGCAGACTCTGTAAACTGATTAGAGAGGGCGGTGAAGCACTGTGAGGCTGTATATAAATCTAAGTGCTATTGCTATTTAGACTCTGGATTATGTAGAAATGCTCAAATTGTCTTGGAAGATCTCAAACCAATCCTCCTCCTTCTTAAAATAGGAAAAAGGGCGATTAATGAAGCCAAGGAACCTTTTTTTTTTAAATTCCCAAGCCGATGGAATTGGGAGCATCCATTTCTAGCTGCTGCTTCTGTAACCGTTCCTGGTGGTTTGTTCTTCTTCGGCATTGCTGAGAGGACCAGAAGAAAACTTTCATCCCAGAGAGAAGAAAAGGAAAGTCTTCAAAAAAATAATAACGATAATGGTAGCAAACACTGCAGTGTGTGTGTGTGTACACATCAAACTTTTATAGCTACCCCTAAAGACTGCTGTATCTTTTGTTTGCTGATTCAGTGCAGCATCAAGTCAATAAACAGCATGTACTCAAGTCATCTATCTTTGATCTCTTGTGACAAAATTGGAGTTTCATGATCTTTGGGAAGGCTGCATCCATTCTGGGAAGTTGCAAAGACACTTAGAAGTGATGCCTGAATGCAAAAATCTTGGCTGTCACCGCACACAAATTTTCTCCACAATGGGCCAAAATTTGGGGTAGTGTTTCTTGACCTTGGCCACTTGGAGACAGGTGGACTTCAACTCCCAGAGTTCTCCAGCCAGCATGCTTATTGGGGAATTCTGGGAGTTGAAGTCCACACCTTCTTAAGGTATGCTGGCTGGAGACTTCTTGGAATGGAAGTCCACACCTGTTAAAGTTGCCAAGGTTGAGAAACATGGTTCTAAAGACTTGGGCTATTATACATCAGTCTTCATCCTCTTAGAATAATTGATTCAATTTGGAGATCACTCCAATTGAATAATTGATTTAATTTGGCGTCTGGAATCAAATCAGACCCCCTGATGCAGATTTCCGAAACTGTTTGGGTGGTGGGTGAGACATTTCTGCACATGTACGGACGTTTTCGGATCTTCCCAATCAAGTCCAAAGCATCGGATTGGAGTTGACAGGTTGATTCAACTTTCCCGTTTGATTTGGAAAGTGGTTTTGATCCGGAGGGTCGATCGGACAGCTTTCAAATCAGAGCTTTGCACAAGCCTAATAAGGGCCCCGGAAGGGTGGAAATCAATCATCAGCTTTGCAAGCCTTGGTGGCCACAGACGGTTTCTCATCCCACACCTTTTGTTATTGTGTTATTTTTTTTTATTTTCCTATCATTTAACCGCTGTGATTCTTTTATGCTGTTCACCTGGGGCTCTCTTACATGCCTCCTAGGAAGCAATCAGGCCACCACATCAATTAGGGAGACGTTGATGACAAGAGTAGTAAACAGTTCATTAAAAGAAGGTGTATTTTCACGTGACACTTTGGGAAACATGATCTCAGCAGAGAGAGAGAGAGAGAGAAGGAGAAAGAGAGAATGAGAGAGAGAATGGGAGAGAAAAGGAGAGAGGAAATGAGAATAAGAAAGGGGAGACAGAGAACAAGAGAGAGAATGAGAGAAAGGGAGAGTGAAAAAGAGAAAAGGAGAGAGAAAAGAGAAGAGACAATGAGAACAAGAAAGGGAGAGAAAGAGAGTGAGAATGAAAGAGAAAGAGAGACAATGAGAGAAAGGGAGAGAGAGAGAGAGAGAAAGAGAGAGAAAAGGAGAACAAATAGAGTGAGAAAGGGGGAGAGACAGAATAAGAGGGACAAAGAGAGAGAATGAATAGAGTGAGAAGAGAGAGAGAGAATGAGAGAAAGGGACAGAGAGAAAGAGAGAGAGAATGAGAAAGAGAAAGCAAGAGAGGTGGGGGGAAGGAGAGAGAAAGAAAAGGGGAAGGGAGAATTGGAGGATGGAAGAGAATGCAAGCAACATCTACCGCATAATGGGCTCCTATTAAAGCAGAGCTTGGAGTAGGCTGACGTAGGAGATACTCCTGCTTGAAAAGCAGTGTTTTCTTTGGAGTTCAGTTCCATCCATAGTTTGGATGGAAAAGTGGGGTCTCTCCAAGCCAGAGGTCTCCAATCTTGGCTGCTTGAAGCTGGCAGACTTCAACTCCCAAAGCTGGCTGAGGAATTCTGGGAGTTGAAGTCCGCCAGGCTTCAAGCAGCCAAGGTTGGAGACTCCTTCTCCAAGCAACCCACAAAAGCCGGGCACAGGACAGCACAACGGTCTGAGTTCACAAAGCTTTGTCCCTGCCACATCAGCAGCCTTAATGGCGGGCGAGGGAGGTCAACCACAGCTCCTTGCTTTGTCAAGTTGGGTTGCACGCCATTATCTCCATTGTTGGGAGGCGTCCCTCATTATTTATTTTTCTTTTCTTTTTCTTTTTTGTTTAACAGTGGGGAAAACAAAGAAAGGAAAGAAAAGAAATTAAAATCCTCCCGAGTTTTATTAAACATGGATGCTGGTAGATAATTAAATTGCAATTTAATTAAATCCGCCCGCTAAATCCACGTAAGCTTGCCGCTTTCTCTCTGTCTGTCCCTCAACAAAACACTGAGCTTTGGAGAGGGTGACCATCACCTTCTCCTTCCTCCTCTTGCCTCCTCTTGGGGGGGGGGGGAGGAGGAACATGGTGGGCACCTTCCAAGAGATCTGCTTCTAATTGCATGCAAGCATTCTCCAAACCTAATCTTGGTTAGCAAACCTACAAGAGGTTCCAAGTCCAGCAAGTAAGCATGTCTGCCTTTGAGGGGCTGCCACAAGGAAAGGAAGGGGAGGGAATGGAAGGGAAGAGAAAGGGGGGGATGAACTATGCCCCCTTTATAGAGATGGGGGGCAACCAGCCTCCTGCTGACTCCCTGTTCTAGAAACCATCAAAGATCAGCTTTTGAAACCCGTTTCAAAGAAGGAATGAATATCCATGAAGTCCTCATGTTCTCAGCCAAAGGAAGAAGGCAGGCAGGCAGGCAGGCAAGCAGGAAGGAAGGAAGGAAGGAAGGAAGGAAGGAAGGAAGGAAGGAAGGAAGGAAGGAAGGAAGGAAGGAAGGAGGAAGACAGGCAGGCAGGCAGGCAAGCAGAAAGGAAGGGAGGGAAAGATTGGAAGGAGGGAGGAAGCAAGGAAGGAGGGAGAGAGAGAGGAAGTGAGAACGTTATTGTTAGGCTAATGGATAAAAGAAATAAAATTTGAGTTTTATAAAACCCAGTTGCCTGTGTTTTTTTTTTAACCTTTTGCAAACAGCAACTACTGTAGGCTGTTTTTCCTTGAAGACATTTCACTTCTCATCCGAGAAACTTCTTCAGTTCTGACTGACTGGTGGGAGGATAGAAGGACCTGGAGATTTCCACACCCATTTGCAGTATTCAGGTGACCGCAGGAGGGTGTAGAATGATAAACCTCCAAAAGTTGGAGCCAAAGCGGCCTCAACGACTCTTAGAAAGAGCACCAACGATCAGATGACTGCAAGGAATATAAATGCTACCATCCTCCGCAGGGGTGGGATTCTACCAGTTTGCACCTATTTGCTAGAATCGGCTGTTAACATTCTAAGCAGTTCGAGAACCAGTTGCTAGAAGAAATTACTGGCCTAATCCTGTAAGGAAGGCAGGAAGGAAACATTCTGGTGTTGCTTACAGAAACTGCCTCTCCATTAACCCTTATTAAGGATTAATAATTGGCAGGACTTGACTTTCTGTCTCAGGAACTTCTCTGGAGTTTTTTTCCCCTCCTTTGCTGGTGCTTTGCTTGTGTGGAGGGACCATTCAAAGTTACAATGGCACTGAAAAAAGTGACTTATGACCGTTTTTCACACTTATGACTGTTGCAGCATCCCCACAGTCATGAGAGGCCAGGCGAGGAGATGCATGCCTCGATGTGAGGGATATTGAGTTGGCCACGCCCAGCCAATAATATGACCACCAAGCCACGCCCACCAACTAAGCCACGCCCAAAGAACCAGTTGTTAGAAAATTTGAACCCCACCCCTGATCCTCCGCTATTCAGCCAGAACTGAAGAAGTTTCTTGGATGTGGAGTGAAACGTCTTCCAGGGAATACAAAGCCCATTTGCCTTTTGGAAAACGCACGTTTGCGACAAGGACTGGATTGCTGCTCTTTTGCAACCAAAGCACCCCAAAAGTACAGCATCTTCTTGATGGGCAGGGAGGCACCCCCCCCAAAAAAACAGAGAAAGCAAAGGAGACAGAGAGGGATGAGATAAGAGGCATCCGTGAAAGGATTCTTCTCTTTCCAATGGGCTTTGGAGTCTCTCAGGCCACAGGGATTTTAACACTACCCAATCTGCGTTAGAGTTACCTTCCTTCCGTTGTGCCATTAAAACCAGGGGATTCAATATGGGTTT
>CM042842.1:1916545-2010230 GCA_023653725.1 Bungarus multicinctus
CCCACCTTCTCTCCCCTTCCCCTTTCTTTCTCTTTCTTCCTTTCCTCCTTCCAGCCTCTTCCTTCTCTTCCCCTACCTTTCCTTCTTTCTTCCTTCTTTCTTTCTTTCTTTCTTTCTTTCTTTCGTTTCTTTCTTTCTTTTTCTTTCTCCTTCCTCCCTCTCTCCTTCCCCCTTTTTCTTTCATTTGTGTTTCCTTTCCTCATTTCCTCCCTCCCACCTGCTCTTCCCTTCCCCGTTTCTTTCTCTCTTATTCCTTTCCTCTCCCTCCTCATTCCTCTCTTCCCCTCCTTCCTTTTCTTTCTTTCTTTCTTTCTTTCTTTTCTTCTTTCCTCCTTCCTTCCCTCTCTCCTTCCCCCTTTCTCTTTCCTTTTTTCTTTCCTTTCCTCCTTTCTCCCTCCCACCTTCTCTTCCCCTTCCCCTTTCTTTCTCTTTCTTCCTTTCCTCCTTCCCTCCTCCTTCCTTCTCTTCCCCTCCCTTCCTTTTCTTTCTTTCTTCTTTCTTCTTTCTTTCTTTCTTTCTTTCTTTCTTTCTTTTCTTTCTTTCTTTCTTTCTTTTCCTCCTTCCTCCCTCTCTCCTTCCCCCTTTCTCTTCCTTTCTTCCTTTCCCCTTTCCTCCCTCCCACCTCTCTTCCCCTTCCCCTTTCTTTCTCTTCTTCCTTTCCTCCTTCCCTCCTCCTTCCTTCTCTTCCCCTCCCTTCCTTTTCTTTCTTTCTTTCTTTCTTCTTTCTTCTTTCTTTCTTTCTTTCTTTCTTTCTTCTTTCTTTCCTCCTTCCTTCCCTCTCTCCTTCCCCCTTTCTCTTTCCTTTTTTCTTTCCTTTCCTCCTTTCCTCCCTCCCACCTTCTCTTCCCCTTCCCCTTTCTTTCTCTTTCTTCCTTTCCTCCTTCCCTCCTCCTTCCTTCTCTTCCCCTCCCTTCCTTTTCTTTCTTTCTTTCTTTCTTCTTTCTTCTTCTTTCCTCCTCCTTCCTCTCATCCTTCCCCCTTTCTCTTTCCTTTTTTCTTTCCTTTCCTCTTTCCTCCCTCCCACCTTCTCTCCCCTTCCCCTTTCTTTCTCTTTCTTCCTTTCCTCCTTCCCTCCTCCTTCCTTCTCTTCCCCTCCCTTCCTTTTCTTTCTTTCTTTCTTTCTTTCTTTCTTTCTTTCTTTCCTCCTTCCTTCCCCTCTCTCCCTTCCCCCTTTCTCTTTCCTTTTTTTCTTCCTTTCCTCCTTTCCTCCCTCCCACTTCTCTTCCCCTTCCCCTTTCTTTCTCTTCCTTTCCTCCTTCCCTCCTCCTTCCTTCTCTTCCCTCCCTCCTTCTTCTTCTTTCTTTCTGTCTTTCTCTTTCTTTCTTTCTTTCTTTCTTCTTTCTTTCTTCTTTCTTTTTCTTTCTTCTTTCTCTTCCTTCCTCCTCTCCTCCCCCTTCTCTTTCTTTTTTCTTTCCTTTCCTCCTTTCCTCACTCCCACCTTTCATTCCCTCCCCTCTTTCTCTTCTTCCTTTCCTCTTCCCTCCTCCTTCCTTCTATTCCCCGCCCGTCTTTTCTTTCTTTCTTTCTTCTTTCTTCTTGCTTTCTTTCTTTCTTTTCTCTTCCCTTCCTTCCCTCTCTCTTCCCCCTTTCTTTTCCTTTTTTTCTTTCCTTTCCTCCTTTCCTCCCTCCCACCTCTCCTTCCCTTCCCTTTCTTTTCTTTTCTTTTTCCTTTCTCCCCTCCTTCTCTTCCCCTCCCTCCTTTTCTTTCTTTATTTCTTTCTTTCTTTATTGCCTCCTTCCTTCTCTCGTTCTTCTTTGCCTTTCTTTCTTCCTCCTCCCTCCTCTTCCCTTCTCCTTCCCTCTCTCCCTTCCTTTCTTTTTTCTTTTCTTCTTTCTTTCTTTCTTCCTTCACTCTCTCCTACCTCCCTTCTCTTCCTTTTTTCTTCCTTTCCGTTCCTACGCCACCTTCTCTTCCCTTCCCCTTTTCCTTTCTCTTCCTTACTCTTCCCTCCTTCCTTCTTCCCCTTCTTCCTTTTCTTTCTTTCTTTTCTTTCTTTCTTTATTTTTCTTTCTTTCTTTCTTTCTTCTGTCTTCTTTCTTTCTGTCTTTCTTTTCTTCTCCTCCTCCTTCCTCTTCCTTCCCCCTCTCTCTTTCTTTTTCTTTCTTTCTCCTTTCCTCCCTCCACCTTTCTTCCCTTCCCCCCTTTCTTTCTTCTTTCCTTCCTTAATCTCCCCACTCCTCCTTCCCAACTTCCCCTTCCTCTCTTCTTTCTTTTTTATTTCTTTCTTCTTTCTTTTCTTTTTCTTTTTTCTTTCTTTCTTTCTTGCTTCTTTCTTTCTTTCTTTCTTCTTTCTTTCTTTCTTCTTTCTTTCTTTCTTTCTTTCTTCTTCTTTCCTCCTTCCCTCCCTCCTTCTCTACCTCTCCCTCCCTCCCTCTTTCCTTCCTTCCCAACAAAATTACCCACCTCTGTGACATGGGAGACTGGATTGCTCTGCCCACCATATAAAAAAAAAAATCTGCAGCTTTTTTAATCCCAGACGAAAAAACAAACAAACAAAACTAAAGCTCTCAAATTTTGATCGTCTGTCATCTAATTAGAAAAAACTTACAAGTGGTTGGAAGGGTTGTTGTTTTTTCTTTTTTAAATTATTATTTTAAGTGTGATTTTTGCACTTAATTTGTGATGGATTTCAAAGACTCATTATATTTCTGTGAATCTTGGGTCTCCCGCCTTGGGCATTTTCTCAACTGTATGTGTGTGTGTCTTTCTCTCTCCCCCCCCCCCCCCCCTCTCTCTCTCTCTCTGTGTCTGTGTGTGTGTGTATACACAGAGAGAGGGAGAGGGAGGGAGAGAGAGAACCTCCTAACCTCAATAAATTAAATAATTAGCTCGCAGGTGAAAAGCGGAAGTTATCCCAACACGGACAAGTGAGCGCAGAGGCCAAAGTGGCTCAGGCCCGGCTTGATTCACACGCTTTTAACAGCTTCGAAAGTCAACAAATTTCCCCCTTCACTGGGCGCCTCTCCCAAGGCCTCATCTGGTAATTCTATCACACGCACCGAACACAGTAGGGTCTCTTCTCCAGGGTTGCCTTTTCCCAGAACCTTTGGGAGAAGTTTTTGCTTTCTCCCTGGTGGGGGTTGAGGTGGTTGGATGGAGATTCTCCCCCCCCCCCTCTTGTTTTGAAAACTATCTTAAACCATCCACGAGGCTTGCATGCATTTAATTTAATTTGAATTAAATGGAGAAGGAAGAAAGGATGAGGAAGCAGAGCCTAAGGACAATTAGTCCTCCATCTTACTAGAAAACGCATGTGGAAACTCCATATACATATATATATATACTTTGTATTACAACACCCTGTTAAGCCCCAATTAAGGGAGAAAGCATACTGCTTTCTTTTCTGTCTTTCGGCTCATCACATATATATATATATATATATATGTGTAAGGTTTTTAAGCTGATAATATATATATCTCCACACATACGCACACACACATAAACATATATATATAAACATACATATATATATATACACATACATACATATGTTTTTGGAGGTTTTCGCGAGTATTTGTAAGTGGATCTTTGGTTCTTCGGGTTTTCTCCCACGCGGGAGAAAACCCGAAGAACCAAAGATCCACATACATATATATATATATATATATACATACACACACATACACATATACGTATGTGTATTTGTGTGTATGTGTGTGTGTGTCAAGGAAATGGCATTGCTTCTAAAACATCTGGTTTCCTAGGGTTAGGGTAATTTAAGTTTCTTCTCCTCCCATGAATGGAGAAAGGGGTCATTGTGTTGTGTTGAATTGTGATGAAACAAAAATAGAATGAAAGAACGTTGAATCAAATGCCCAGCAGAATTGCAGTGGGTCCTGGAAAGAAGAGGAAGAGTACTGCTACTACTACGACTACTACTACTAGTAGTAGTAGTAGTAGGAGGAGGAGGAGGAGGAAAGGGAATCTTAATGGCATCCTTAACCAGCAAGACCCTCCAGAGGTTCAGAGTCAAACTTTTATCAGCTAGCACTGCATAGGGAAATCTGAACCTTCAACATTTTTGCCCATTCAACGGCTTTTGATTTCAAGTTCCTTCCATTCCTATTGAAAAGGAACAAGTGAAGTTGGAAACATTGGATTAAAATGGAAGAAGAAAGGAAGAGAACCTGCGGCTTTCCATGCATGGGGAAGGCAACTGTTGTGGCAGCAGATTTTTTTTTTTTAAAAAAGCCCTATTCATTTTAGGGTGATGGTGACAATAATTTGGAATTTTAACTCCCCCTCTCTCTGCCCCCCCCCCCCCAGGGCAACCTACAACCCAAGGAATTACTAGTTGCCCCCCATCTAAATACTAACCAGGACTAACCCAGCTTAACCTTTTCAGCTCAGCCAAAGTTGGCTAGATGCTGCCCTCTGCTGTAATCTGACTGTGGAGCAGAAGGGAGGCAAACTCTCTCCCTCCCTCCCTTCCAACACACACACTCACACACACACTCACAAGTCTTTTTAGAAACATTAATTACATATCTATTTTTAACAAGGCTGAAAATAACCCTCAACCCTGACAAAGACTGTAGTGAGAACTCCCGACACTTTCATCTGCTCTACGTGTTGTCCATCCTGGAACTTCTAACCCTCCAACTTGTGGTCAAGAATGAAATTGATAGAAAAAGCAAGAGAAGCAAAAAGGGACCTTTTCATGATTTGTCCATGGAACTGGCCATCAGAAGGTCCAATGAAGGTGTCACACTTGGATAGCTGGTGGTGAATGCAGCTCCCCTATCCTCCTTGTGGATATATCTCAGGAACTTTTGGTGGACTACATAAGTAGCTTTTTCCACTTCATTCATCTCTTTATTCCTCCCATCCTTCCTTTCACCCATCTCCTCCCACTTGTATGACTGTAACTTTGTCGCTTGTATCCTAATGACTTTTATTGACTGTTTCCTAGTAGGATTTGATTGCTTATTGCACCCTATGACTATTATTAAGTGTTGTACCTGATGATTCTTGACTCTTTTCTTTTATGTACACTGAGAGCATTTGCACCAAGACAAATTCCTTGTGTGTCCAGTCACATTTGGCCAATAAAGAATTCTGTTCTATTCTATTCTATTCTATTCTATTCTATTCTATTCTATTCTATTCTATTCTATTCTATTCTATTCTATTCTATTCTATTCTATTCTATTCTCATTCTCATTCTCATTCCATTCTATTCCATTCCATTCCCATTCATTATTCTATTCTATATTCCAATATGCTATTTGACTGTTTCCTAGTATGATTCGATTGCTTATTGTACCCTATGACTATCATTAAGTGTTTCACCTTATGATTCTTGACTCTTGACAAATGTCTCTTTTCTTTTATGGACACTGAGAGCATTTGCACCAAAGAGAAATTCCTTGTGTGTCCACACTTGGCCAATAAAGACATTCTATTCTATTCTATTCTCTTTCCTGAGTCTCTGGGACAACAACTCTCATCCTTGTGAAAGGAGCCCTGGAATTGTACACTTGGGGAGTTGGGATCCTGCCCCATTAACAGCCAGGGAATGAAAGGAGAGATGCACGGCCAGGAAGTGCAATTAAGCACAGTGCGAAATAAAAGCATGGAGGAAAGCTGACACCTTCTGCACCCCTAGAACGAACCCCCATGGCCCCAACACCTCATAAATTGCCCAAGTTAGGCTGAACGGAGACAGGTTGCTTTGATCTGGACACTCTGCCCCGCTGGAACAGGAAGAGGAAAAGGTGGTTTTTTATGGATTACTTGGCTCTCACCAGCCTCCAAGTTTTCCACTCCGCTGAAACTTTGACAGCACCTAATGATCAATCAGAGAGAGTTTTTTTTTCTCTCTCTCTCACTCTCTCCCTTCGCTTTCTCCTTGCTGACTCCAGGCAGAACCGTCCATCCTCAATTGACCTTAATGGACTAACCTAGCTCCTTTCACACGGACCTCAAAGACGTTCCCACCACTGACTTCCCCTGGGTGAGCTCTTCCAGGGCAAGCCACCTCAGGAGACCAAAGGTTAGGGCAAGAGGAAGGAAATCTAAAGGAACAGAGGTGGACCATTGATGTTGGGCTGAGCAGAACAAAGATTCAGAAGAACAAGGCTTGGTCTCTCTAATCAGTTGCTAAGGAGGCATGGGTCTAGCAAGACCAAGGGTTGTTCTGACCCAAACCTTGTCCCAAGGAAACAAACACAAAACGGAGGTAACAGCAAAACCTTTTAATGATTCTTTACGAATCCCGTTCCTTCCCGGTTAAAAGGCTGTTTCAAACTAATTTTCTCTGATAAAAATGTCAAGGTGGTGCAAGGTTGCCAAGAACACTACATAAAGTTACTAAGAAATAGTTCAAATACAAAGAGTCCCCAAATACCAACCAAGATATCCCGAATGTCCCCAAGGCTTGAATGCAAAAACTTCTTTGTTTCCTGCAAAGAACTGTAGTTTCTCAGCTGGCTTTTATCTCTTGAGGGAGGGGCCATTACCTTGCAGCCTTACTCCCAAGTTGCCCGTGCTGCTGCAGCTGCTCTTTCCTTCGAGCAGCCCTGCGTGCACACGCACTGGGCACAGGCTCCTCGGGAACCTCTTCATCACTACTGCCAGCCTCCACAATCTCCCAAGGCAGCACTCCACTCCAGGGATGGGTCCTGGCCCCATCCCTGCCTCACACGCAGGCCCCTCGTCCGAGTCCTCATTCTCCGAGACCTCAGCCATCCACACCTGCTGCTGGCAAACCACAACAAGGTTTCAGCAGTTCATGGGTGCAGGCTTATGGTCTTCAGATTTCTTCCATCCAGGCCAAGTGTATTTTAACAGAATCACAGAGTTGGAGGGGACCTTGGAGGTCTTCTAGTCCAGCCTCATGCTCAAGCAGGAGACCCTACACCATTTCAGAGAAGTGGCTGTCCAACCTCCTCTTGAAAACTTCCAGGGATGGAGCACTCACAACTTCTGAAGGCAAAATTCTTCTGATTCATTGCTCTCACTGTCAGGAAGTTTCTCCTTAGTTCCAGGTTGGTTCTCTCCTTGATTAACTTCCATCCAAGTTGCTTCTTGTTTTGTTTTGAAGAATAATAGCTTGACTCCCTCTTCTTTGGGGCGGCCCCTAAGATATTGGAACACTGGTATCATGTCACCCTAGCCCTCCTTTTCAATAGAAGAGACTTTTTAAAAAAACATCTTGTTTATATCTTGAACAGTTAGATTGAAAAAAGCAGATATAAAAGGATTGTGTTTGCTACCATTGTTGAATGTTCACCTGCTAAGAGTAGAATCAGATATGAGTTTGTAAATCTTGTGTAAATGGTTCTTCCGGAGCCATGCCCAGAAATCCTGCCTAAGGCAGGGGTCTCTCTTCAGCTCCCCTGTTCCACTCTGGCTCCCGAATGGAATTAGCCCTCAACTAATACGGAAGACAAGCAAACAAGAGTTCTTGCTTGGGTCAAATCCATTCTATTGACGGTCTCCATTTGTGCAATTCCGGCTGCGGATTTGTGTTCCCAAACTGTGTTTGAAAGGAGCTGCCAACCCCCATTAGCTCCTTAATTGTGGTTAAAGCGCTGAGCAATTCAGATACCAGCGCTGCCTGGGCCACCGAGGGGCCTGGTCACGTGGCCGAGAGATCGATACGGATTGAGGTCCCCAAGCAGGTGGGGGGTTCAGAGACGCTCCTTCCATTCCTCCTACCAAGCTGTGCAAGGGGAGAAGGCTGGGTTCGCAGATCGGCGTCTCCCTTCTTTCTTCTCGTTTTCATTATCTGGGTTTTAAACAGCATCGAACCGCCGAGGAAAGCGTTTAAGCCAGGGACAAAGTTGGCGAAGGAACGACGCTCCACAAACAACAGGAGGAAAAGGAAGGAAACACCCCGTTTCTTTCTCCTCCTCTGCAATTTCACCTTGGAAAGGAGACTTGGTAAACTTGGGGCCTCTGGGCTCCAAGAACGCCCGGGTTTGAACACCTCATGCTGTGACCACTCACCCTTCCTACCAGGGGTGGGCTCCAAAAATTTTAGCAAAGGGTTCTCTGACTGGCTGCTGCCTGGGTTGGCATGGCCTACTTGGCCTCCTGCACCACGATTGAGGGGGGGGATGTTTTTGCCTTCCCAAAAACGGCCTCCCAGGGCCCATTTCTGGCCTTCCCAAACTTCTGGGAGGCCCGTTTTTTGCCCTCCCTGAGCCTCCATGCAGGGCCTGCACTTACCTGCATCCAAAACGGTCACATGGGGACTCCTGGGAGGGAGGGGAGGGGAGGGGTGGGTGGAGCCAGCCAAGAGTGGGTTTTGGGGCTCTCCGAACTGCACAGAATCTTAGCTAGGGGCTCTCCTGAACCCCAAGCAGCCCACCCCTACTTCCTATCCTCATCAAACTGTGACCCTGATGATGGGTGCAGCTATATAGACCAGTAAAGTTCTTGTAACCTGTAACTGGGCAAAATGTTTTCAACCAAGTGGTCTCAAATGGAATAATAAGAGCCAACCTAGCCCGCAGCTAGCTACTGGGTGGGGTCGGGGGATCCTCCCTAATTTTTTGGGTTGTAATGAAGACGGGGGAGGAGAGATGTACTTTCACATCTTGTAAAGGTATGTGGGAAAGACCTTGAGAAGAGATGCTGCCTAGGGGACCATCAGATAAGAGACAGCTTAGCCCTCAGCTGTGTAGTGGAAGGGTCAAGAAATTCTGAAGAGGCCTTCCCTAGACTGTCAAGGAGACAATAGGAGAAGCGTCCTTTCAGGCTTGCAATATTTTGCTAGTTTACTTTACCGTAAAGCAGAATTAAAGGTGCGATGGCTCAGAGGTTAAGGTGCTGGGCTTGTCAGCTGGAAAGTCGACAGCCCGGGTTCGAGACCTGAGCACCGTACGGCAGGCCGAGTTCCTTTTCCTTGATCCAGCTCCTGCTCCCCTAGCAGTTCGAAAGCACGTAAATGCGAGTAGACAAATAGGTACCACTTTGGTGGGAAAGTAACAAGGTTTCCCTGAGCCTTGGGCATTATCGCCGTGTTGGCCACATGACCACGGAAATTGTCTTCGGACAACGCTGGCTTCCTTGGCTAAGAAACAGAGATGAGCAGCGCCCCCTAGAGTCGGACACAACTGGACAAGGGAAACCTTTACCTTTCAAGGAGAATTAGCTCCTCTGGCTGTGTTTTCTGGCCAGTCCACCTCACAAGGCCAACACACAGAGGAAATCTACCCACCCACCCAGGGATGGAGAGCTGACCTTTGATTTTGCCATCCTTGTTGTTGTTTTTTTTTAAAAAAAAAAACTCGGACAAGGGGACCAGCCGCTCTTGTCCTTCCCGCATTCCCAAGGTGCAAACTAATTTTTTATGCCTGGCTTCCACGCCACCATCTAATTGGCCCTCCATTTTTCATTTGGTGGAACTTCAGCTGCCCCCCACTTTCCCGCTGGGAATTCACACCTTTATTATCACTCTTTATTACCAAGCAGTTCCTGGTTTTCGAAAAGCTGCACCAATAAAAAAAAAAAAGAAGAAGAAGAAAAAAAGAGAAAAGAGAAAGGAGCAGGGCGTGTTTTCCCCTTTCCATTTTTTTCCCACCCCGTAGTTTCAATTTTAATTACCAGCACCAAGACAACTCACATTCTTACCAGGTTGTTACACGCTAATTAAAGCGAGAAGGAGTTTATGGAAGGGACAGAGACTTCCATTCTAGCTCTCATCTATTATTTACAATCAGTAATGCAAATAATTTCCAATTTAAACAGGCTGAGCTGGTCAGCCGGACTGGAGGGGAGAGGAGAAGGGGGTGGGCTGCAGGAAAGTCGAAGAAGCTGGGGGCCTCAGTGTCCAAGTGGATGCAACAAAAGAGAAGAGGCTTCACTGGCTTCCCAATGAGAGTTTCCTGGTGGAAATCCAAGGAGCGGCTAAAAGAAGGCTCCCCATTATTTTGTCTGCCCTGATCTGGCCAGAGAAAAGAGGCTTTTATGCAATAACAATAGAAGAGAATAGTCGTAGTTCAGGGTTGAATGGTCCTTGCTGCCCTCTGCAGACATTTCATGACCCATCTAGGAAATCTCATCAGTGTTAGAAGGGAGTGTGGGGGGGGAGGAGGAGGAGGAGGAAGAGGAGGAGGAGATGGAAGGGGACTGTGTGAGGTCCTTGATGCTCTTTGAGCTTGGTTGTTTTCTTTATGACCCAACTAAGTAACATCCTCAGTGTTAGAAGGGAGTGGGATTCGCTCTCTGCTTATGTACCCTGTCAATGTTGGTGGGGCTGGTCTGAGCCATCCTGAGGATGCCTTTTGAGCCAAACTCACAGGATGGTCAGGATATTTTCTCTTATCCCTGAAAGAGGGGAAACCCGATAGGATTGTAGGTAGCCTTATCTAAGCAGGAGGGACCCCTGTCCAAACACAACTCCAGGTTGTCCCTTTCACACAGAAAGAGCAGGGACGTCTTTACATCCTCAGCTTTTTCGCAAGCCTCTATTTTTTTTTCCCCGAGTAAAATTTTGCATTGCTTTAATTTCAACCCGGAGTAAAGATTCCAAAGCAGAAGCCAGTTCTCAGTTTTGAGAAGTAAGGACGGATTCTTATGGGAGGAATTTAGAATTTTAGAATTTAGAATTTATTTGATTTGTCAATTGCTTACAAGATAATAGGTATAAGTATAAACATAGTTATGAATACATGAAATGGATGCATATAAAGAAATAGAAAGAAACAATAGGAGAGGGACGGTAGGCACGTTTTGGTACACTTATACACGCCCCTTATAGACCTCTTAGGAAAGGGGTTAAGTCAATAGTAAACAGTCTAAGGTTAAAGTTTTTGGGATTTGGGGAAGAGACCACAGAGTCAGGTAGAGTATTCCAGACATTGACCACTCTGTTGCTGAAGTCGTATTTCCTGCAATCAAGTTTGGTACAGTTAACCTTGAGTTTGTATCTATTGTGTGCTCTTGTGTTGTTATGGTTGAAGCTGAAGTATTCATTGACAGGTAGGACATTGCAATGTATGATTTTATATAACATACTTAGATCGGACCGAAGACGGCGTAATTCAAGGTTTTCTAGGTCTAGAATTTCAAGTCTGGTGGCATAAGGTATTCTGCAACGAGTAGAGGAGTGGAGAACTCTTCTTGTGAACTATTTCTGGACTTTCTCAACTGTGTTAATATCAGATACGTAATGTGGAAATGTCTCTCAACCTAAGCAGAGTAGTCCTCTCTCCTCCTTGGCGATGGGACTCACCAAGAGTAAATCCATATCCTGATAACAAGAAGCGTTTTACTTTCACAGCAGTCCTGGGGCCCTTCCGAGTCGCAAGCAAATTTACGGTTTCAAATTAAGCCCACCAACCACACAGCAGGACTTTTCAAACTTTCCTCTCTCCCTGCTTTCACTAACCACCAAGGGGCTTTCTTGTTGTGCACTGCACCAGCTGTACCCCTCTCCTCTGGGCAGAACACTGTTGGTTTTCCACGGCCCCTTGAAGTTCTCTCTTTAACAGCTAACAGATGCATCGTGCTCCCATTCTGAACCCACTGGAGAACAAGTCCCAGATTCCAATGGCTTGCCTGCAGGTTTCTCCAGCTTCTCAAAACAGCACCTCCACCCCTTCCGTGAATACGATAAATAATTCACCTCTCCTGGATGCCACCGCGCAAGAGGATTTTGCTTACCCTTGCACGGCATTGTAGTTGTTACATTCTTTAAAAAATGCACGGTTGAGGTTCCTGGCAACATTACACATTACGTATCAGATATTAACACAGTTGAGAAAGTCCAGAAATAGTTCACAAGAAGAGTTCTCCACTCCTCTACTCGTTGCAGAATACCTTATGCCACTAGACTTGAAATTCTAGACCTAGAAAACCTTGAATTACGTTGCTTTCGGTCTGATCTAAGTATAGTATATAAAATCATACATTGCAATGTCCTACCTGTCAATGAAGACTTCAGTTTCAACCATAACAACACAAGAGCACACAATAAATACAAACTCAAGGTAAACCGCACCAAACTTGATTGCAGGAAATACAACTTCAGCAACAGAATGGTCAATGTCTGTAATACTCTACCTGACTCTGTGGTCTCTTCCCCAAACCCCAAAAACTTTAACCTTAGATTGTCTACTATTGACCTCACGCCCTTCCAAAGAGGGCTGTAGGGGGCGTGCATAAGCACACCAACGTGCCTACTGTCCCTGTCCTATTGTTTCTTTTATTTTTCTTACAGTATATGTATCCATGTATTCATAACTATGTTTATACTTATAACTATTATCTTATAATCGCTTGACAAAATAAAATAAATAAATAAAAATAAAACATCTGGTTGACCTTCTCTGAGCTTGGAGGCTTTCGGGGCCTTGGTTAGTAGGAAGACAGGTCTGGGAGGCTTGATCGAAGGCTTGCTTGCTTGATATTGATCAATCGATTGCATGATGGATTGTATGTGATCAAGTCCACCTGGAATTAAGGAGAAACTTCCTAAGAGTGAGAACAATGAACCAGCGGAACAGAAGCTGCCTTCAGAAGTGGAGGTTGCTCTGCCACAGCAGGGGAGTGTGCAGACGAGATGGTCAAGTGTGCAAGAAGTGCAATGGAGATTCTGCTGCCACAAAGGGCTGCCCCAAAGAAGAGGAAGGGGTCAAGCTATTCTCCAAAGCACCTGAAGGCAGGACTAGAAGCAAGGGATGGAAACTAACCAAGGAGAGACACAACCTAGAAGTAAGGAGAAATTTCTGGACAACGAGGACAATTCATCCGTTGAATGGCTTCCCTCTAGATGTTGTGGGCCCTCCATCACTGGAGGTTTTCAAGAGGAGACTGGACAGCCACTTGTCTCAAACTGTATAGGATCTCCTGCTTGAGAAGGGAGTTGGACTAGAAGACCATCAAGGTCCCATCCAGCTCTGTTCTGATGGATGGATGTCAAGTGCCATGTTTCCTTTCTTTCAGTGTCACAGAAAATATCATAGCTTGCAAACAAGGTTGCACTGGTTACAAGGGGAGGTTGAAAAACATGTAGAAGATGAAAATGATAATATCTTCATCATGTTGTCCCAAAGCTGACCTATCACAAGGAGCTGCCCTTGACTCAAAGGAGATTCTATTTCCAACAAAGCAAACATTTCCATCTCCATTAGAAGTTGATAGCCAATCTGCACAGGTGCCACCCAGTGCCAAATGGCCACAGCTTGGAATTCTGAAAAACCTCCCACAACCTCCAATCCGTAACCCAAAGAGAAGACATCCTAAGGAGGGAGATGGTTAATGCAAGGTGGAGACATGATAATATGCTGGAAATTCAATTTATAAGCCTTCGGTTGCATTTTGCCAGATTATTGATATGATGGTCAAAAGTTCTTGAGAACTTCAAATTGGAGTCTTGCGTAGCCATGCCTAGAAATGCTAGGATCACAAGCATGGTCATTGGGAGCTCTGGCCTTATCTCCCATAGATAATAAACATTGTTTAAGGGATCCTTGATTCTCTCTGAACTTGGTTGTTTTCTTGCAGATGTTTTATTATCCAAATAGATAATGTCATCAGTGTTAGAGGAAGAGGAGGAGGAGGAGAACTGTAGCATCCTGGGTGCTCTCTGAGCTTGGTTGATTTCTTGCAGACGTTTCATTACCCAACCTAGATAACATCATCGGTGCTAGGAACATGATTTGCTAGCAACATCATCTCAACTCAAAGCAATTGCCTCTTATTGGGAAAAGCCGCCCCATATGTGCCTTTAATTTAAAACCAATCAATAAATTGGCTTAAAGTCTCGATCTGTTATTTTATTTATTCATGCCCCTTTGCCGTGGTTTGCCTGTTTCTCTTTGTAGTAGGGCTACTATCCAGACAAGCCCGTCCTTTTCCACAGATCTGATCTCAACAACCCTCACAACATTTTTGCCAGCCTGGAAAAGATCTCACACACGAGTAGACACAGGTTCCTTTTGCAAAAGCATCACAACAATTGGGATATGTAGAAAGGGGGCGGGGTTACAGCTGAAGGGGGTGGAGAATTCCTTGCCTTTGGCTGTCTCACTCAGAAGGAAATCTCTCCCCGATAACAGTCCAGAAAAGAGGGGCGGAGGGAAGCCTTTTGAGAAGAAGATAGAAAGGCAGCTCTCCTGAAGAAATGATGACTCCAGTTCCCCGTCTCTTTCTCCCCCTTCTTCCAGCCCACCCCTCCTGCCCTGGTCCATCTCTCTCTCTCTCTCTCTCTAATGAGAAAAAGGGTTTTCTAATTTATTGCTTTTACAGAATTGTTCCTCCGCAGAGGCACAAATAGCAGCATATCAATAAAGTCATTTGAAGTTGGATATTTCCACCTCTGTCACAGCAAAAAAATAATTAAAAACGGATTCGCCAGATCATAAATTGCATGCCACTGAGGAAGGACCCCTCCTTAACCCCGTCAGTGCCAAGACTGCTGGGGGAATGGGGCTAGGAACCCACTGGAGATGGGAGGGGGCTGGGCTAGCTCCTGGAGCTCCAAGTAATTTCGCACCATTAAAAGGCTTGGAGACTCAAATCCATTGGCCCTGACAGTTCTGAACCTCGTGACCCATAGATTATAAGGGGGCAGTAGGGTCCTCTAGGTAAATAATTCCCCTCTTTGTCTACCTATTCCTCACTTTGCTGAGAAGACAGTGTTTCTCAACCTCAGCCACTCGACGATGTGAGGACTTCAATTCCCAGAACCACATGCATTCAGGTCCCATCTGGAGGACTTAGCCGGTGAGAAGAAGTGAAATCTCGTGGGAACATCTGAAGAACGGTTGCAAGAATCGGACATGTCTAGTCTAGTGAAAAGAAGGATAGGGGTGACATGATAGCAGCCTTCCAAAATTTGAGGGGCTGCCCCCAAAGAAGAGGAGAGGGGGTCAACCTATTCTCCAAAGCACCTGAAGGTAGAACAAGAAGCAATGGATCAAGGTGAGAAACAACCTAGAACTAAAGAGTGAGAACAATTAACCACTGGAACAGCTTGTTTCCAAAACTTGTGGGAGTTCCACCACTGGAGGTTTTCAGAAAGAGATTGGACATCCATTTGTCAGGAATGGTTTCTGGGGTTTCTGCTTGAGCAGGGAGTTGGACTAGATGACCTCCAAGGTCCCTTCCAACTCTGTTATTCTGTCATCTATTTGATTCCTTCCTATGAGACATTTTGCATTTCCAATACTTCCCATTGTAGTAGCCCTATTTCTGAAGCCCAGTGATTTTTAGTAGATCTTTCTTAGATGGCTCGGCCAACTGCAGTTGAATGTGCTAAGTGGATTAACCAGTTTCTACCTGTCTTCACCAGCCCTCTTGTAAGACTTGAGAGGCACCTTCCTGTCTTATCCAGGGATAGTTTGCATATTATTTATTTATTAAACTTATATGCCACTCATATCACTGTCCATGACAGCTCATGTTAATGGACTCCTGACCAATTTCAGCACATTTTTTTTGTTTTCAAATTTGGCCACCTGGCTATCTTTCTCTTCCACTACCTCTTTGTAAGAAAATAAAGAATCAATTTTGGGTCTTTGTCTTGCTCAACCTAAGGCTGTTTTGAAATTTCCCCAGAGAACAATGATAAGTATACCTTTGGACCAAGTCTCCGGAGACTGTCATGAAATAATATTGAACAGAAAATGACACTTTATATTGGAAAATCCCAAAGCCGGTGGCCAAACTAAGAAGAGAGGAGGAGGAGAGGTTGGATGGCTTTAAATCACTCAACTGAGAAGACTCCTCTGTTCTTTGAAGGCCTTTAGGTCTTCCAACAGCAGTCATAATTTCCTTCATCTACTAACAGTAATTCTGGCCATGTTATGAACCAAATCTTTCCCCTAGATTTAATGACTGATTTTCAGGGTTTATAACCTATTTCCAGCTCCCCAAAACACCAATAAGAAATGATCGTAATAAAGACCAATCTCCATAATGTGCTAATCTCATTTTGGTATCTTACTACAGGAAATTGTCCCAGAATTTGGAGAAATACTGACTGAGGGATTCTGGGAGTTGAAGTCCACCCATTTTAAAGCATGCTGGCTGGGGGATTCTGGGAGTTTTAGTCCACCCATCTTAAAATGACCTAATTTGAGAAACAGTGACCTCAGTTTTTATGTGACATCATGTTTCAATAGGCCCAAGCTAGGAATGAAAAGGGAGAATCAAGATTGTGCATTTTTGGCATCCAAGACTCACAATTTGGAGCAGCTACACATGGTAATAACTTTTTAATAATAACTTAATTGATAATTTGCCCCCCCCTTGCCAAGGCACTTACACAAACAATTAAAATATGATTACAATAAATAAACAGCAATAATTAAAACATCATAAAGCAGGCAGCCGCCAAATCAAGTCAAATATTAAACAAACAAACAAAACCCCCCCACACAAGTGGCAGTTGTCAAAGGAGGCAATGGCGGGGTGGGGAAAGATTCCTCCTGTAAATCTCCAGTTCAGCTTCACATCTAAATTCTCCCGTGAAAAGTGCCAAGATTTTTGGCAGGCTGGCCGCCTTTGGGGAGGAGGAGGAGAAGAAAGAAGAAAAAGAAAAGATGTATTTTAAAAGAGCTATAAATTAATCACTTTTACCCAATCGTGCAATATCCCTTTTTCACTGGAATTCATCCCAGTCTTGGAAAAGCAGAAAATGAATGCCAAGCCCTCCGTATGGTATTGTAATTCCTACCACAAAGTCAAAGCGGTGTATCGAATTATTCTCCTAACCTCAATCTATTTTAACAGAATTATAGAGAAAGGAATGGTGGCAAGAAGAAGTTGGAAGGGACCTTGGAGGTCTTCTAGTCCAACCCCTGGCTTAGGCAGAAAACCCTACACCACTTCAGACAAATGGTTATCCAATCTCTTCCTAAAAACTTCCAGTGTTGCAGCATTTGCAACTCCTGAAGGCAAATCGTTCCACTGGTTATTTGTTCTCCCTTAGTTCCAGGTTGGCTCTCTCCTTGCTTAGTTGCCATCCATTGCTTCTTGTCCCACCTTCTGCAGCTTTGCCAGATGTTTAACAAAAGATGTGGTGGCTGAAATGATGTGATGGAAGGCATTTTTGGTGCCCTGCAGCAGAGTATTGTACACTTCAACCAAGCAAAACAACCCTAAAACGTCCTTGCAAGCTGAAAATGTACCAAAAGATTCAGGTGTTGAATCCATGCAGATACTGAAAAGAAAAGGAAACCCTACAGTGGGGTCATAAGGAAAACAAGGAAGGCTTCAACATTCCCAAAGGTGCTTTTTTTTCCCCCCAAAGAAGCAACTTTTCCCAAGAGGCAACTGGACTTTCTGGTTTCTTGCGTCTGGAAAAAAAAGCACCTTTAGGAGAACCATGACCTGGATGACCGAGAATCTTCATAGACATAAGACTTCAAGAGCATTAAGTTCAGAAGCCCAAGTTCTGAGTAACAGGTAAGGTCTTTAAGCCACTTTCGTAGAGTTCTAGACTTGGCACTAACCATAACTGGGTAGAAAATTGAGTTCCATAATCAGGACATCCATCTCTCTCCTGAGGACTCCCTATTTTGGTTGCCCACAGCCAATATCTGGCAAGGATGGCACCATCAAGAGAGCACCTCAACTTACCTGCAACTGCGGTCAAAAATACTTAAGAGAAAAGATGACCTAGCATGATCCTGAGCTGTAGAATAGAATAGAATGGAATGGAATAGAATGGAATAAGAAGAGTTCTCCACTCCTCTACTCTTTGCAGAATACCTTATGCCACCAGACTTGAAATTCTAGCCCTTGAAAACCTAGAACTTCGCCACCTTCGGTCTGATCTAAGTATAGTATATAAAATCATACATTGCAATGTCCTACCTGTCAATGAATAGTTCAGCTTCAACCATAACAACACAAGAGCAAACAATAGATACAAACTCAGGGTTAATCGCACCAAACTTGATTGCAGGAAATACGACTTCAGCCACAGAGTGGTCAATGTCTGGAATACTCTACCTGATTCTGTGGTTTCTTCCCCAAACTCCAAAAACTTTAACCTTAGATTGCCTACTATTGACCTCACCCCTTTCCCAAGAGGTCTGTAGGGGGCCTGCATAAGCGCACCAACATGCCTACTGTCCCTGTCCTATTGTTCCTTTTATATTTTATTTTTCTTATATGTATCCATGTATTCATAACTATGTTTTACTTATACCTATTATCTTGTAAGCAATTGACAAATAAATAAATAAATAAAATAAAAATCTTAGTTTTTCACTAAAAAAAAAAAAAGCTGAAGAAGTCATTGAGAGGCAAGATGTTGTAGCAGACAATTTTGTGAACTATGCTTAGATGAGACCGCAGGTGGAGCAGTTCCAGATTTTTTGAGATTCAACTCAAAAAATTCCGCAGGGAAGACAAAGTAGCCCCCGGAGATGGATTGGAAAATACAGCAACTTCAGTCAACCTTTATCGAATCCCAAACAACCGTTTGCAGCTTGAAAGCCATCTCCTTCATTTTCCAAAGGGATCCATTTAGTTGCATGGAGCAGGATTTCGTTTATGGGTGACCACAAAAGCCCCTAGGATCACTGTTTTGCACAGCAATGAGAAAGGAGAGTGTCCATGATCCTAGAAATGAAGGAAGAGATGCAACAATCTTTGACGGCCCCAAAACAAACAAGAGAATCGGCCTTGTTTCTAGACCTCATGCAAAGAAACATTGCAAGAGCTGGGAAGGGCTCTTTGTGAGTCAGAAATTTTCATTTTGTTGGCCAGAAGACAGCAAAAGGGGGGAGTCAGTTTGTGTGTTCAAATACACACAAATTTTTGTAAGACCCCAGAGCCAACTTTGCTTAGCAAAACATTTTGAGAACCGTGATTTATTGAAATGTGCAGAGTGCACAAACAGACACACGGAGATCCATTCTTGGTCCCGTTATATTTTGGGGGTTTTATAAATAGGAAGAGAAAGGTGTTGGGGTTTATTTTGTAGCAACTCCTAAAGGGAAATTATGCAGAGTAATAAAATAAAAACAAGTTATAAATGAGGAAAAGGAAGGGATGAAAGATGGAATAAATTATGAGAGGGGAGGAAGATACCCATATGTGAAAAACAGAGGCCTGTGTTAGCAAAACTGTAGACCAACTGCAGCTGCTCCTGGCTAAATATTGGAAAAGCGGAGCATTTAAAACAGAACTTTTGACAGAAGACAGCTTACAGTTGGAAATGTAAAGCTGGAAAGCAAAACATTTTGATTTTCCTTGACTATTTCAGACAGACCTACCCCCAAGGGGTACGCAAGTTGCAGTTCTATTTTTTTTAAAGAGCAAAAAAGAAGGCTAACACCCTTAGATATCGAATTATGAGATCTATCCCATTGCAGTTCTATCCCATTGTCTGCACGTATTTGCTGATGCTTTATTTAAACTAAATTGATATATCAGTGATTGCATGACCTCTGGAGATGCCATGTGCTAAATAAAGAAATAAGAAACAAAACAAAAAGGGGAAATGGCAACACACACACACACACACCGCGGTTAAATAAGCCACAGCAGGCTGGGTTCATGCATCTTACCAAGCCAAAAATTATGGCTTATACACCCCAATGTTCACCTTCCTAGCTGGGCAAAAACCAAACCAATCGTGGCTTAGCATGATACAAGCAAAACACATTACATAATGCCTCTGACCCATCACAACTAGGCAGTGTATAAATTGAATAACTAAACGACTACATAACAAAACAACTAAATGACTCAATAATAAAGGAGAATATTTGTAGGCCAGGGTTAAAATGACGGGTCCTTGGGCCTCTCTGAGCTTGATTCTTTTCTTGCAGACATTTCATTACCCAACTAGGTAACATCTTCAGTGCTAGAAGGGGTTAGGGTTTGCTCTCAAATTACTACTCCTTACTAGCACTGATGTTGCTTAGTTTGAGTAATGAAATGTCTGCAAGAAAACAAATTCTGAGAGAACCAAGGATCCAATAACTAAATAACTAAGTAACTAAATAACTAAATAACCAAATAACTAAATAACATTTGTTTTCCTGCAGACATTTCATTATTCTAGATAACATCATCAGTGCTATTCATTTAGTTATTTAAACTAAATAAATAGCACTGATGATGTTACCTAGTTAAGAGTAATGAAATGTCTGCAAGGAAACCACCAAGCTCAGAGAGCACCAAGGATCCCTCATTCCAACTCTGAGGTGCAAATATTCTCCTTTATTGGAACTAGATAACTTAATAACTAAGTAATGAAATAACTAAATAACCGAATAACCGCACAGCAACTTAAACGTGCAAAATTGCTGTATCCTCTTGCCGTGTCCCAAAATACACCAGCTTTGCCATTTTTCTCCTATCAGTGTGTGCCTCTTGCAAAAACACCCTGTTGTTCTCCAACAGCCTAAAATATTTGGAGAATGAATACAAAAATGCATTGGTACATATCAATGAATGAACCCAAGCTTTTTTGAGGACGGTGGTGGGTTTTTTTTTTTTTAGCTTTGGAGAAACGGAGACTCATCTCGAGGGATAAAGCGGATTCAGAGAGGAGGCCCAAAATCTGGACCGTTTTGTTTCTGGAGCATCGCCGGAGAGGTGGGAGGCCTTTTTCTGGCCACAGGTGCAAAGATGGGCTGAGTGGTTTGGGCAGAGGGCAGCGGGCGAGAGAGGTTAACCCTTGATTTAGGCTGGTCACCCTCTAGGGGTGTCGCTGGTGGCAGAGGGACCGGGATGCCAAGCCACCGGCCCCAGCTGTCACTCGGAGCGATGAATTGCAGGCTATGCGAAGGTGTTGACAGGAGCAGCTGGACTTCCCCGAGTGATGAAAAGGAGACCAAATTCATTTTGAGTTCAGACAGACCGGCTTGTTAGGCAGCCGCTGGGAGAGGGTGGGTGGGTGGGAAACGCAGGAGGAGGAGGAGGAGGAGGAGGAGGAGGCCACAACAGCAGTCGTGCTCCCTCTCCTGGCTGAGAAAGAGGCCACATCCTGGACTCCATTACGAGGCGGGGGTGGGGGGGGAGGTGGTTTCCAGAAAATCCAATCTTGCCGTGTTTCTCCAGATTGGCCACTTTAGGATGTGTGGACTTCAACGCCCATATGGCTGGGGAATTCTGGGAGTTGAAGTCCAAACATCCTAAAGTGCCCAGATTTAAGAAACACAGGCCTATATGTCACGGTCTTCCCTCTACACTGCGAAATTTGGGGACACCATTGTAACTTTCAATACTCGCTAACACAAAGGATCATCTGTAAACTTAGTTCTGGAAAGTGCTGTTTGTTTATTTATTCCATTTGATCTCTATAGCTGCAGGGCAAAGAGCATTCTTTTAATACAACCGTATAAATACCAAGTAATGAGAATAATCGAAACCACAAAATTCTGTGCATGTTGTCCAGTGCCCAACGAAGCACCGGGTCATCGGGAATTGTATGTTTGTGAGTGTCCCTTGGTAATCTTAAAGGACTTGAAATGTGTAGTTTTTAACAGCAACAACGCTGCAAATCCTCTGTTTCTGCTAATTGCATGGTTAATTATAGAATCCATAAAGGACATAACCCTGCTCAGATGCATCTTCTCCCACTGGCATAGATGAGGGCATCGTTTTGTGGGTCGACCATGAATTCAGTTGCTGGACCAGGTAGATAAAGGTAAGAAAGATGAAAATGAAGATATCATATCTCCATATCAGTTCCCTTAGTGTAAAAAGAAGAAATATTAAATATTGGCACCTCTGAAGGATCTGCCACTCATTCTAGAGCAGAGTTTCTCAACCGTGGCAACCTTACGATGGGTGGACTTCGACTCCCAGAATTATCCAGCGGGCCTCTGTGGACTTCGACTCCCAGAATTCCCCAGCCGGCTTCTGTGGACTTCGACTCCCAGAATTCCCCAGCCGGCTTCTGTGGACTTCGACTCCCAGAATTCCCCAGCTGGCTTCTGTGGACTTCAACTCCCAGAATTGCCCAGCCATGCAGACAAATCCTATTCCAGTCCCTTTTCCATTGAGACAGGACAGAAGGCATGCAGTATAATGCGATATATGTCTGCATATGCGTGCCTGTATATGTGTTTTACAAAATGCCAGGGTTGTTTCGCTTTTATTAAATACTAAATTGACGAGGCCCGGCACTTTATTAAAGTGTCAAAATGAGGGTTCCTTTGTTCTAATTACGGATGCTAACAAGGCAGACAGCGCTGTGGTTGGAGGCGCCTGGCTGTGGGCAGCTGTGCATCCAGCAACGGATGGGATGTGCTATTGTTAAGTCACACCTTTTACACTACGATTTGCACCTCGAAGAATCTCATTAATACCCTGTCTGACCAGACGGTAGAGCAACCTTGTTGGACTGGGGGGGCTTTTAAAAAATGGGCTCCCCCAACTGCCTTTTATGACAGGGTTTTCTTGCCTGCAAAGACTATCACATTAATAAGGAATATTCAACTTAATTGAATTCCTAATGAAGGGAAATTTCTCCGGGATCGGCTTTGCCAGCTGGGCGCAACCAAGTGGAGAACAATACAATGCAATGTACGTTTACTTATTTATTATTTACCGGTATTTGAATTTTCTTATCCCACTTTTATTATTTTAGAAGTAACTGAAGGCAGTGCACATAGCTAAGTGTCCTATTTTGCCTGCCACAATAACCCCGTGAAGTTGAGAAAGACGGCGGGACTAGAACTCACCGTCTCCAAGCCACCCACCAGTCTTTTTTGTGCCTTTCCAACATGAGATGTGACAACCTTTATGCTGACTTCATCTTTGCAGGTTCTGGAAAGCAAAAATTCAGAATGAACAAAGACTTGCAACCAAAAGTCAAAGATAATTTTTAAAAAAGTTTCTTTCAACTTATTAATAACGAAAAAAGTCAAGGAAACAGTCAGTCCACCAAAGAGAGAAGATGGCAAGGAAGTAACAGGCAGCAGAGAGAAAGCAGAAGTGCAAAAAAGAAACTATAGCTCAACCTACCCCACCCCACCCCAAAAAAAAACCCTACTGTAAAAGACAAACCAGAAATAAAAAAATTAAAATAAGCAAGAAAATGATAAGATAACACCTCTATCTGACCTTGACGATATTCAGCTTTTCCAATTAGGGGCCCTGAAGTCCTTTGAGGGAGAGCAACTAAAACCTACCAGGGTTATTAACGCAAAAGCAAAATCCCTCCAGAACCCGTTTCCACAGCAGTGAGCAACCATGGTGATGTGGATTTTAATGACGCAACACACTCTGGCCACATTGCCAAGCAAGGAACACCAAAACTCAGCAAGTCTGTGCAGCATGAAACAGTGGAAACATCCGAGATGCTAGTGGCAGCATAAGTGCACTTACACACAAACACACACACAGAGTCAACCACGGGGAGAGAAAGCCCCAGTGATGGGGTTCAAATTTTTTTACTACCAGTTCTGTGGGTGTGGCTTGGTGGGCGTGGCATGGCTTGGTGGGAAGGATGTAAAATCTCTATTCCCTCCCCACCCCACTAACCTGCTTTCCAGCTCCGTTCTCCTATGCAGGGCAACCAAAAGAGACCCAGCTGATCAGCTGGGACTCGATGGGAGGAAGAGAAGAGATGGGGTTAGCGGAACCAGTCAGAGGTGGTATTCCAAACTACTCAAAATTCCTGCTACCGGTTCTCCAGAACTGGTCAGAACCGGCTGAATACCACCTCTGATATTGATTCAAAACCAGAAATATTTCTGTTGGGGATCCTACCCGAAAAATAGAGTGAGGAAAATGCCTGTTTAGTTATTCATATATGTAAAATCTCCATTCCCCAGTCAGAGGTGGGATTGGCCGGTTCTCCGAACTACTCAAAATTTCCGCTCCCGGTTCTCCAGAACTGGTCAGAACCTGCTGAATCCCACCTCTGAAAAGCCCTCATCTGAATGCAACCCAGGCAAAGGGTTCTGAATTTGGCCCTAAAATTACATGATTGGTCAGTTTTGCTTATTAACACGTACCGCAGGAATTGGAGATATTTAAGGGTTTTAAGGTCTGTCTTCGGG
Organism: Bungarus multicinctus; assembly: GCA_023653725.1. Taxonomy (NCBI): domain Eukaryota; kingdom Metazoa; phylum Chordata; class Lepidosauria; order Squamata; family Elapidae; genus Bungarus; species Bungarus multicinctus. The sequence continues at coordinate 1,940,477 of CM042842.1, forward strand.
TTGATGAATTGTCGGAGTTGCAGTTGATTAAATCCAAAACCAAATTTGCATGAATGGCTGAGCTGGTAAAAGGTAATTCTTCTGCAGCTTGGTCACATTTCCTGGTAAGTGCATAACAGAATAACGTCCATACCTGGAAAGAATGTTGAAGAAGCTGAAAGATCATATGTAGACCATAAGCGAGCCATGGTTAAGAAGAGAGAAACAGCCAAAATGAGATGGTCAAGAAAGAATCAATGTGGTGTCAAGGAGTTGTTAAGATGTTGGATCTAGAGAGATCCATTTGGATTTTCATCCTAGCCATGGAAGCTCATTCTGCAACCTGGCCCTATCTCCTTCTGCAGAGGACCTCTTAAGAGGATCTTTGGGCAGCATAAAAACCTAACCAATCAGTCCTCAATCATGGTTTAGAAATCTCAGAAGCTGGCTTGATGGAAACGCTTAGCCAAAATCGAAGGAAGGGGTGACAAAATGGGCATTTGGGCTTCATGCACCCCCAAAGAGGGGTGCCAATTCTTGAACCATTTCCACGATGCCTTTTCTACCATTTTTTTTAACATCCTGAAAAAAAAGAAGCAGAAGAAAAGAAGGGAAGAAATTGCAATCTAATAACACGAAGCTGCAATAACCGTTATAATTAATTTATACAAAAGGCTTTATGAAATTAGACCCGATGCCTCCCAGACCCATTTAGAGGGAGACTCGTTTGCTTGTTAAGCTATGGGTTGTGTGACAGCGAGAGGAAGGCGGGGAGGGGGGAGAGAGGGGGGGGGAAGGGGGAGCCGAAACCCAACGAGAAGTATTTTTCAATATTTCGTATAATTTTATATTCCTTCTAATATCTCTCCTGCTAATTTCATTATGAAACAGAGATGGTGCAAGTGATGTAATTATCAAAAAGTAATTTTGCAATAAATGGATTTAAATGTGTTGGAGCCCACTCTAAATTCGGTCTCTTGGCAAAAGCTGGGTGGGGAACCAAGAGCAGCTGGGTGGGTTCTGGGTGAAAGCTGAGGCATCTTCAGGCTCCCAAGTTGGGGATCTCATTACATTAACCAATAACATCCACTTTAGCTAGCAATCAACTACCAGATCTCCTTCCTTCCCCCAACCCTTCTTATGATGAGCTTCCTGCTCCATAATGCGCTCTCTTCCAACCTCTTTTATAAGTACTCATTTTCTTAACCAGCTTTCACAGTCATTGTTAGGTTGCCATGGCATCCTTCTGGTGGGCAACCATGACATTTGAAGCTGGGTATTCTCTTAAAACACAGAGAGGGATTTTAACGTTCCTTCGCGTTGAGCTCGTCTGGTGGTGACTTCTAGGTGAGGTTCCTGTGATTTTCTTGGTAGTTAATCCAGGTTTTCTTCTGAGATGTTTTGATCAGTTTGCTGGCTCCATGGAAGTCTTCCATTCAAGGGCTAACTATGGCCAACCTTGCTTAGCATCTAAACCCAGGAAGGCTTCCATCAATACACATGGGTGTATGGATCAAGAGATGCCTTCAGGGTTTATTGCTGAACTCAATGTGAGGACCCAGGGTGGGCTATAAAAGAAACACAGTCACAGAAAACAGGTGAAGCCCCTTTTATTCCTTCCAAGCTACGAATATTCTTGACTGAAGACAAAAAAACTCCCACACAAACAGTCACAAGAAGAAGGAAAAAAGCAACACAAACCAGGCAAGATAAGGGCTGGAGGACATCCACAGATAACACACACTGGGAAGGAGGCCAAACTCAGAGAAGAAAAATAAACTAGAGATATTTCCATGATTTGTTTCCAGCGCTCACATGTACGCAAGTCCATCCTCTTCAGTTGTCACAGCTGCAGCCCATGAAGAGGATCAAGGCCCTCTCCTCCCGAGTAGACCAGGTCTCTCCCTTATCCTCTCCTCCCTGCATGCCCTAGGATGGAGAGGGGATGGACCTGGGTCCTCCTCTGACTGCTCAGCCGGCCTCTGCCCTTCCCCAGCCTCCTCCACAACCTCCGGAGCCACACTTCCACTTCCTGTCGGCTGTTCCTCCTCTCCCTCAGAGTCAGTCTCCACCAGGGGCATGACACTCAGTTGGATTTTAGACCAGGAACATGGACAAGCTGTGCCCTACCCAAAAGTTGCTGAAGAACAGATCCAAAAAGTATGATCAATGGTCAGGAAAGTTGGGTCTCTAATCTAACGTCTTTGACCTCTGGAATTGTTCAGCACCAAGCAGATACTGATGTCTTTCTGTCTGTTGGACAGTTTGCTGAAACAGAAACAGAGAAGCTTGTGAGAAACCTCAAACTGAAGATCACATTCTGAGATAATCTCAAGAGAAGAATCTGAGCACACAAGGCAAAATGGTTTGCAAAATGGTTGGAAAGCTGGAGAGCAGACATCCTATCAGAAGCCACCTTCTCAGGGTAGGAGAAACACCCATGACGAGGTCCTACTCTGGAGAAGGATGTGTTCTTGGCTCATAAATAGCTCATTTTAGGCCACTCTGAGGAGCTATATCCAGTAGCTGACTGTAATAAAATCCAATGGAAGACCAGGGAAATTCTAGATAGTTCACCAGACAAATGTGTCGTATTTTTCCTCAGTTACAAAACTGACTTATTGTGGCCTTGATATTCCTTCATGTTGGGCTCCTGTTCAATTAGAAAGAAAACCCACCAAGTCTGAATTAGGCTCCTTCGTTAAAAAGAGAGAGTTTCTCATTACGCCGCCAATTTGCTAAATATGGATGCCTTCTCTCTTCTTACTGCTTTTAGATGCTGACTTTTCTACTGGTTCCCCCCCTCCCCAGTCCTATATGAGGGCCACCCAAACATTCTTCCTTTTTTCCCCCTTTTTCAACTGCCAAGACTGTGCAAACAGCACTCAGAACATTTGCATAAAAATTGGTTGCAACAAGCAATTAGCACTTCATTAATAATCAATGAAGTGCCAATTTACACATTGCCCAAAAGCAAATTGTAAATTCAATTTGAGTCTAGAATCGAGAATTCCCGGGCTTGGCAAAGAAAGAAGAGGGGTTAGGATGGGAGGAGGCCTGTTCAGCTCAGCCTCTGGTGGGAATGCACCCCATTTCTCCCTTCCCCAAAATCCACTCCTGCTTCCAGGATCTGAAACAATTGAAAACAGGAATGCTGTCATGGATCTGTCACATGCTGCATTCTGGAATATCTGTCTAGCATGAATGGAGATATTGCAAGACCATGTTAGATCTTCCCTTATTAACAGATAACAGAGTTGGAAGGGACCTTGTAGGTCATCTAGTCTAAGCCCCCGCCCAAGCGGGAGACCCTACACCATTTCGGACAAATGGCAGTCCAGTCTCTTCTTGAAAGTCTCAAGTGATGAAACTCCCACAATTTCTGAGGTCAACTTCTGTTCCTTGGGTTGATTGTTCTCACTGTCAGAAAGTTTCTCCTTATTTCCAGGTTGAATCTCTCCTTGTTCAGTTTCCATCCATTATTCCTTGTCTGGCCTACAGGCGCTTTAGGAAATAGCTTGACCCCCTTCCTCCCTGTGGCAGCCCCTCAGATATTGGAAGACCGCTATCATGCCTAATTAGTTGGCCCATTGCTTCCATGTCATGAGAGATATTGTCAATCTCTTTTCCATTCCTCTTTTTCCATCTGCGGGGTGGGGGGAGACATACAATCTAATTGTAAACTTAAATTCACTCCCACTTTGGATTTAGAGTGGAACTAGACCCCTGGTCGGCCATTGTGTCAGGGCTATTCCCTTACAAAATAACCACAGGCAAGCAAAAGAAAAAGCAAAGATCGTGGGAGGGACTTCCGATTTCCCGCTGGCTTCCTCATTGACATTCCTTGTGGGAAGTCGGCAGGAGTATTGGAAATGAAGATCACGTGACTCTGGCTGACCGCAGTGGCATGGTGGCTCTGAAGCAGCCGCAACTTTGCTGAATTTCAATCCTACAGGAGCCGTTGGATCTCCGAGTTTAGATGCCATCTTCAAGCTAGCCCCTTTGAAGCAGGTGGGTTCAAAAATGGTTGCCCTACAACGCACCTTTTTGCCCAACTAGACAAACAGACAAACAGAAGAATCTGATATGTATGTATATATGTATGTATGTATAGATAGATAGATAAATAGATAAATAGATATACTGTTGGGGCAGGTTTTTTAAAAGCCAAGTCTCTCTTCTTCGAGACTGATCTGATCGAAAAGATTCTAAACAAAATGAAAAGACAACGAACGATAGATGGGAATGGAATGGGAAGGTGCTTCACAACTAGCAAGATTGGAACCTGGGGCCCCCTAAACAACTAATGTATCAGCAACACCAACTTCCCCTCCCTTCTGCTTTCTAAAATCTTATATTTATTTAAGAGAGGCTTATCCCAGCTTTCCACTTAAAAGGCACTCCGTGCTGCTAGCAAGATAATTAAAAACAGTGTTTAAAATATAACGGCAGAAAACCACCCTTAAAAATATACACTGTTTATTTTTGGAATTGGCTGAATTCACCTATCTCTACGGTTTTCTTTGCTGCGGTTTACTGAACAAGCCGCCATTGGTTGAATTCACACTACATAGGAAGCCTCAATCAAGACTTACAATCAAGTCTGGGAGGACACAAACAAATATATTTGATTTGACCATGTTGTGTGAATTCAAGCCTTAGATCTCCAGGGCTTTGAGCAACATTTTGTTTGAAACCAGGCTAGAGGCACGGAAACTGGCACCTTCTGGGTGCAGAAATGGATATTCTCCTACTGAATCATGTGATGTTCTTTTCTAGCTTGGACACTTACAGCTGTGTGGACTTCTATTCCCAGAATTCCCGAGGTAGCATGGCCATTGATGAGAATTCTGGGAGCTGAAGTCCATACTCATCTAGGAATCGCTGTGGTTGAGAAACGGGTGGGATTCAAGAATACCAATTCGCTGCCTGGTTGCTGGGTGGACGTGGCCATAGTGGGCGTGGCCTACTGGAACTTCCAGGAAGGCCCCTTTTCACCTTTCCAAGGGTCTGGAGGCTTCCCCTGGGCCTCTGGGAGGGTGAAAACAGTCTCCCCTGGCCTCTGGAAGCCCTCTGGAAGCAGGAAACAGGCCCGTTTCCAGATTTCCAGAAGGCCCATTTCTCCCCTGCCAGAGAACCATGCAGACCCTGCAATTGCCTGTATCGAAAATGAGACTCCTGGGAGGGGAGGGGCAGGGTAGGCGGGGCTATCCAGTTGGTTGAAATGCCGCTTCGACGAACCAGGTGAAAACTGAACATCCAGTTCGTGCGAACCACTAGAAGGCCACCCCGGTTGAGAAACTATGAGCTCCAGGGAGGCAGGTTGCAAGAACTGAAAAGGATGGATGGAATAAATGGGATGGATGAAAACTCAAGTCTGTCTCCCTTGGTTGCTGATTTAATAGGGTTTTAAATTTTGGGAGACTGAACAAAAACGATACCAAGAGCAATTGGATGAGCAACAGTTGGAGTTTTTACCCAGCATGATAAGGAGAAAAAAAAAGTTAATAAATTTAAGCATTTAAGTTATCGATGAAGTAAGAAGAGTTGTTTAATGTGCAAAACATAAGCTAGATCGATATGGGAGCTCACAAATAACTGAAAACTATTGGCACACAAGTATTTTAAGGCTAATTGCAACCATATGCACTTTCTGAGGACATCTCACTTCTAATAGTGCCCGAGAGATTCTGAGGTTAATTGATGCATCTGTTTACCAAAGATTCACGTGGTCTTGGATTTGAGCCCCGAGGGAGCCTGTTATTAAACTAAAGGGTTTAATGAAACACTAAAGAGCAGAGTGGCTAATATCGGAGGAAATTAAATAAAGAAAGAGGACAGACTTTATTTTCAGAGATGAGCATTGCAGAATGACCTAAAGCAAAATGAGTTCTTGAAGGTCATTGTGGTAGTGGAACTTTTTGGAGGAACTTCTGGGTAGGATACCTGGATGATGCCCTCAACAAACCACGTTGTCTCTTCTTGAGCTAAAGAAAATGTTCAAATCCCACCTTTCATCCCAGCTATGGACAGAGATTCAGAATTCTTCTTTGGTGGCATCTGGAAGCCTTGGTTGCACAGCTTGCTTCCTTTGAGCCAGGCAACAGAAGAGAAGGAGACCTTCCAGAACCAGTAGATGCAAATCTGCTTCACACATTGTTGGGTTAGTAAACCACAGCAGAATGGATTCTTTCAGGAATGGAACAAGACCCCTGAGGGTTAGTTCAATGGGAGACATCTGACGGTGGTACCAAATTGGGCAAACAAGAATACCAAAAAAAAAAAGCTTTTTCATCATCCATATCACCTCATCTCTCTGTGAACCACTCCAAAATATTTTAAAAATTATAATTGAGTCCAATAAAAGACAATGTCTAGAGTTCAAAATTCAACCATGGAGGTGCTCTCTGAGCTTGGCTTTCTTGCAGACATTTCATTAGCCAACTAGGTAACATCTTCAGTGCTGATGAAGGTGGGGTTTTGTCCCTGGTTCTATGCAACAGCTTGCTTTCTCCTTGGTAGTTCCTCGCTTGTTTTCTGCTAGATTGTTTGTCTGGGGTTAATCCCTGCTTATCTAGGCTGCTGCAAGGATGCTTATTGCTCTTCTGGTTTCCTTCTTAGCTTTTGTGTTGTCTCTTCTGAATGGTTTATCAATGTGATAGATCTCCCTGGGTCTATTGATAGTTGATTTTTGGATGATGTTACCTTGACGGGTAATGAAGCAAATCAACAAGCTCAGAGAGAACCAAATACTTGACAGGTAAAAACTAGGAAAGGAGAGACACTTATGGGACCCTGGAATTGTACAGAATGTTGCTTTCTTTCCTAGATGAAAATATTGTCTCTATCACCAAAGGTCCCTTTTGGGGGCCTCTGCCCTACTCACTCCTTAAATGCCTTGGCAAAGCCTTTCAAAAGTGCCAGTTTGGAGAAACCACGCCGTTCCAAGGGAAAATTCATTAGCTGGCTTCAGCTATCTCTTTTTGCTTTTTTAAAAAAATATTATTATTATTATTTCTGTTTCCCCCCCCTTTTCCCAGCCAGCATCGCGCCTGAACTGTCAGCCTCTTCCATCCTGATTATCTGGAGACGCCAATTTCAAAGAGACATCTTAATAGTGATGTCAACGAATTAATTAGATGTGTTAATGAGCTAAAAGCAACCCAAATTAAATTAATGCAGTAATAAGCACAGACAGCAAAATTAGCTCCAATTTCTGTAAATGATTCTGAACTGTACACATCTCATCCTGCTAGAACATTACCATCCCCCAAAGCTAATCAAGAACTCCAGTGCAATTAACTGCTTAATTACAAAACACACACTCAGCCTGTAAGAGCCAACAGCGGGGAGGGAAGTCGGAATGCATCGAACAAAAAGGAGATGTCTCCTCTTGGAAGAAAAGAGAAGGGTCTGCTTCTCTTTTCATGCTCAGAAGGTGGCCTCATCTCCAGAAGCTGGAAGACCAGAAAGACACCAGTGAAAGAGAAAGGCAGAACTGTGGAGACCTCAAGGGGAATTCCAGTCTTTGGTTCTCACCCACTCGAGGCATCAGGATGTGCCAAGATGAGTGATGGCCCAGGAGAACAGGGAAAAGCTGGAGACCAATAGACTTGTTGAGTGTCTTCACCAAAGGTTCCATAGATACTTTGGCTGAGCCGATTGCACTTTCATGGAAGGTGGCATTCTCCTGGCAACGTAAAAGAGGAGAAGAAGGAACAGATTGCGATAGAGCAAGATCATTAAATGTAGGGTTGGGTGGCACTATTTGACTCCCTGAGATGAGTTTGGGCCAATGAAGAAGATGGGGAGCTTTCAGATAGGATAGATCTTCAGCCATCCTTCTCACTAATAATTGTGGAGGACTTAATTTGGTCAAGAAACGATGTAGAGTTGGCCAAGATCTATCTGCTCTATCCCTCCCAGGGTTAAAGGTATATTTAAGGGGGCACTTCAAAACATTGAAGAGAGGGCAGATTAACCCATGGACCAAAAGCTAAAGAACTCGGAGTCCTTTGCTTGTCAACCTTCTCCAGGAATTCAAGTCAAATCCACGGTTTGTCGAATAGCTACAGAAAATCGACAGGAAGACAAGCTTTGGGGTCAAACGGGACTCACCAGAACTTGGATCAGCGTGTTTCCACCCCAGACCCTTCACCTCCACCCTCCGAGGCAGGAACCTACTCTTAATTTAGGAACAACCTGGTTAGGACCTCAATGCCCCTTTCAGTCAATCATCCCAACATGAGTAGACCAGCTTCAATCGGAGAGACCAATCTGAAAGTCTTCACGTCAAGAGCATTAGCATCAAAGGACACTCTCATGATGTGATGTTCAGAGTTATTAGTTCGTTCAGCGAGAGAAATCTCTGCAATAACGATGCCAGGGTGGGGGGAGGAGAGAGAGATTGACGGTGATAAATCGGAGGGTCTGTCCCTCCCCCTCCCTTCCCCCTCCACCTTTTATAGCAATTAGTTCAGTCTGTTAATAAGCAAAGGATATTTTTAGTTAATTTCAGTTCCAGTTAATTGATTCAGAAGTGAAACCCAGCAACTGAGTTAATTGATCCATGCATCTTACACAGTAACGGCCACACAGTCCCTTGGCAACTGTCACTGCTGGGACCCATAAAGAAGAGATGAAAACAGAGAGAAGATCCCATAAAAGTGTGAGAGGATTGCCAGGTGGGGGGAGGGGGAGGGGGAGGGGGAAGGAGAGAACGGAAGAGGAGGAGGAAGAGGAAGAGGAGGAGGAGGAGGATGGAGGGAGAAGAAGAGGAAGAAGAAGAGGAAGAAGAGATGATGAAGAAGAAGAGGAAGAAGAGAAAGAGGAAGGAGGAGGAGGAGGAGGAGGAGGAGGAGGAGGAGGAGAAGAAGAAGAAGAAGAAGAAGAAGAAGAAGAAGAAGAAGAAGAAGAAGAAGAAGAAGAAGAAGAAGAAGAAGAAGAAGAAGAAGAAGAAGAAGAAGAAGAAGAAGAAGAAGAAGAAGAAGAAGAAGAAGAAGAAGAAGAAGAAGAAGGATTGCTAGGAAGACATAGGGGTGGAAATGTTCATGGATCTGGACAAATGGACCAATTCTAGAAAATGCATGGGACATCTTAATATTTCTGGACATCTAGTATCTGACCCTTCCCTGTCTGAGGTCTTCTTCACCAGAAGATACCGCTGAAGGTAGATGGATGGAAGAATGGAAGGCAGGAAGGCAGGCAGGCAGGCAGGCAGGCAGGCAGGCAGGCAGGCAGGCAGGAAGGAAGGAAGGAAGGAAGGAAGGAAGGAAGGAAGGAAGGAAGGAAGGAAGGAAGGAAGGAAGGAAGGAAGGAAGGAAGGAAGGTCTTCACCAACACTGCGATCTATTACTACTGCATGGTTGATATTAAAAATTTCACTTGGCAACCCTGAACTTTATCTCAGAATCCAGGGAGCTCAAGCACAAAAGTATTTTTTTAAACAGGACATGCAATAGAGACACGGAGGGAGGGGGTTGGAATGAACTGTCATTCATTGCCTAGAAAGTGAGGAATTTCTTTGCAAAACCGGGATAGCCTGGCTGACTTTTGCTGTTTGACTATGAGCAAAATCCTGGTTACTGTTCTTTCATCTGTTCAACTGGGATTAATGAGTGGTTAATGCCCGGTGAAGGGGAAGCTAAACCTCCCTCATATTTGCAAAGTGATTTTTTAGATCCTTCTTACAGAAGAGACTGCAGAACAAACTGATCTACAGTTTGGCAGGAAAGTGGGGATGGGTCGAAGGAGGAGGAGGAGGAGGGGAGGGAGAAATGGTTCCGCGTTCTAAAAATAATTTTTCGGTCATTGTTTCAGAGAGTGAAAGCAGATGGCCAGCTTCATTCCAAGCACCAAAATAATATTTCTCCTTTGACTTTGGAAAGATTGAGCGTTGGATGCTCAAGGATTCAAGTGTTCTATTTCTTTTAGAAGCTGTGTAAATACAGAAATGGAAGATATGCGTAGAATCAGGAAGGGAGGGAGGGAGGAAAAAGGGAAAGGAAAGGAAAAAAAGTAAACCAGAAAGGAAGGAAAGAAGAGAAAGAAAGGAAAGAAAGAGGGAAGGAAGGAAGAAGGAAAGGGACGGAAGAAAAATAAACCTGGAAAGAAGGACAGAAGCAAAGAAGAGAAAGAGAAGGAAGGAAGGAAGGAAGGAAGGAAGGAAGGAAGGAAGGAAGGAAGGAAGGAAGGAAGGAAGGAAAGAGGGAGGGTGGGAGGGAGGGAGGGAGGGAAGAAGAAAAGGGAGGGGAGAAAAATAAACCAGGAAGGAAGGACGGGAGGAAAGAAGAGAAAGAGGAAAGAAAAATAAACCAAGAAAGGACAGGTGCAAAGAAGAGAAAGAGAAGGAAGGAAGGAAAGAAAGAAAGAGGGAGGGAGGGAAGAAGGAAAGGGAGGGGAGAAAAATAAACCAGGAAGGAAGGACAGAAGGAAAGAAGAGAAAGAGAAGAAAGGAAAGGAAAGAAAGAAGAGAAAGAGAAGGAAGGAAGGAAGGAAGGAAGGAAGGAAGGAAGGAAACATCTTCTGCTGGTCCATTCCTTCCTAAGCAGTATTGTCCCCCTCCCTCCCTCTCCTTAAATAGCACCTCCTCCCCCTGTTTGCAGCAACTGCTTCCAAGCCAGGAAGGGCAGGGCAGGACAGGAAGCAAAACCTGGCTTAAATAATGCCCCAGATTAGCCACGTTTCCAAATGCTGCCCTTCCATTTGTCTGCATATTGATGAATTATTTACGGTGCTTTGGCAGCCCTCTATGATATACGGCGTAATATAGACAAAGCGCTTGCTGAAACAGAGGCTAATACATCCCCATAATACCAGGATAATTGTGCCGAAGGAAGCTGAGCTTGGCACAACAGGCCGACATCCCAGAAATGTGGGGCATCACAAACCCGCCCCCCCCCACAACTAACTAGCAATGCGCACCCGGATATCAATCTTTCCGTACTGAAACGGCAACCAGCCGCGTGCCCGCCATCCTATTAACTGATTCTGAACAATCAACGCGTTATTTATTTATTATCCTGCCGGTTATTACGGCGTTGACACCCGAGAGAGAAGGCGGGGGGGTCACTCCTGTAAATATATATTTTGGAGTGTTCAAACTTGCTGACTAAAATGGAGCCTTCTGCTTTTGGAAAGCAATGCAATAAGGATGGGGAAGCATTTAACTCAGTATTTCTCAACCTGGACAACTTTGAGACAGGTGGACTTCAACTCCCAGAATTCCCTGCCCTGGGGAATTCTGGGAGCTGAAGTCCACCCGTCTTAAAGTTGTCCAGGTTGAGAAACACTCATGCTTCTACAAACTATAGAGTTGACTAACAAGACTAAGCTGAAAGGTTTGCTTCCCTTTACAGCGCAACCTAGTGGCCGAACTAAATTATGACACTATCCATCCAGAAATCGTTGCCTTTCAACCAACATGGAGCCCATATTATAAGCAGAATCAGCATGGAATGAGGATATGCTGGTCACTTTTCTATGAACCAATTGAGATTACCAAGCAGGAGAAGGAGAACTTTCTCTGAAGCTCATTGTTTCGAGCTGAATTTTGCCAAAATATCCCATTCATTTAATCATCAGGCCATGCCCAATCTGTACGTTTATGCCAGTATTATCTAAAAAAGTAGAGGATGCCCCAACTGTTCTTCCTTCTGTGCAAAACTCAGAATCTTACTTTCATCATTAGATCGTTTCTCAATGTCCCCTCTGCCTTTTGGATCCAGGTGGAATAAGATGCTAGAAAGTGCACCGTGTTCCAAAATTGGACTAGTCGGACAATATTATTTTGGACTTCTAATTATCTCGTTGACTATTTAATGGAAACTACAACCTTAGGCAGCTCAAAGGAATTCCACCAACTGCTTCTTAGCAAATAACACAGCTAATTGGACAGGTGATGCTGAAGAAATACATGGTCCACGCAAACCATGGGAGACCCTCAAATAGCATTGGAACAACCATTGGAAGGAGCTCAACATTCTAATGGTGATACCAATCACAAATCTTCTATTATTTCAGTTTTGAGTTGTTGTAGTAGAGTTTTTTTGGTCTTACATTCTTTGGGTGATCAAGAACAAAGTCTTGTTCAACCTTCTTGTTCAATGTTCTCCCTTCCTTCCCATGCCTATTTTCTGTCCTGCCCTCTTTTCTCGGGTCCCTTGAAACATACCTTCAACTTGCAGATTTCTACTCAACCCAGTCATCTCTTCCACCCAAAACTCCATCACTGTCCTCCTTTCCTCTCTTCCCTCCCCATGTTCTCCCCTTTCTGCAAACCATGGAAGATCTCGGACTCCTTTGCATTAACATACTCTCTGTTTGTGCGTTGACGTTCTTCGGAATTTAATTAAGCAATGTTTTGAGAGCATATTATATATGTTTGAACAACTTCACTGAGCTGACAATATGAGCTATTTGACCTGTGGGAGAGATGTTAACAGTAGTAAAGGCCACCCAACACAGGTGTTCCCCCAGACCCATTTTTGCTGGGAAGAACGGAGATGGGATTGTCAACCCCTTGACGGGCTTTAATTGGGTCGGTTCACTTCATTTTGTCACTGTGCTTTTCAGATTCTGCAGCGCCCGACAGACAAAAGACGCTTAACACATGGAAAGAGGAGAAAACTAGCTCAGAAATGGCACGGTAGGTCTCCTTAGCACTCATGGCAGCCTCGCGTCACTCGTTGGGTGAGGAGACTGAACTGCTTCTCATGTGCCAAGCTGTCAAGACCTTTTGAAAGGAAGTCTCCCTTAGATGAAAGGTTAAGAGCCAGTTTGGGCTATGGGAGAATCCAGGGCTGAGAACAGGTCAAAAAAGTCAAGATGACCATCACAATGGAGCCCTGGGAGTTGACCTGTTGTTTGAACCTGCCACAGACATTAAAAAATAGACAAAACCTATTGGAAGACTGCTAGCATGTCACCCCTAGTCCTTCTCTTCCTTAGCTAGACACCTCAGTTCCCGAAGCTTGGATCCAGACAAGGGCGAGTAAAATAGCAACAGCATTTAGCACTTATATACCACTTCACAGGGCTTCACAACCCTCTGAGTCAGCATATTACCCCCAATAATCCAGGTCCTCATTTTACCAACCTCGGAAGGCTGAGTCAACCTTGAGCTGGTCAGGATCGAACTGCTGGCAGTGGGCAGAGTCAGCCTGCAATACCACATTCTAACCACTGCGCCACCACAGCTGTCTCAATGCAGAATCCCTGCCTTGTTCCTCTGCCGTTTGCACTTAGTCTAATGCTCCCATACAAAGCATCATTGTGACTCAAGATTTATGTAGCTGCAATTCCCCAGAGTCCAAGATATGCCAGACCAGGAACTTTATTGGATTGTCTTCCAGAAAGGGAGGGCAAAGGATTTCTGCCAAATGGAATCAATGATGAATTGACGGATGACCGCCAGCTCCTTGATCAACTGGAAAATGGAATTGCAAACGTTGGGTTGAAAACTTCCTTTCCATTTAAAATAAGTGGAGGGCAGTTTCCCCCTTTTTCTACATTCATCATCTGAAGGGCAAAATTCAGGTTTCACAAGACTGAAAGGCATTCCTCATCAAAACAGGTTAAATGTTTGGTGAATAGTCCACTTAACGTTCCTGGTGGATAATGTCACTATGTGGGTTTGCCACTAGATGGCACTAGTTGCAACAGAGGCACTCACGGTGTTCTTTTGCCGTTTGATTACGCTGGAGAGAAAAGGGAGCTGATTTAATCTTCCTGCTCTGACGTCTTGCAAGCTTTCCATGGGCCCAACACGCTCTCTCAAACCAGAACTTTACTCTCAAAATCTCCAACATAAATCAGGGTCCTGGGATAGCCAGCCGATTAAAAATGCAGCTCTATCTTCCCTTAGCAAGATTTCAATGGAACTTGATTATGAACAGACCTAATCAGAATTTTGCCACAGAGAACAACACAATTGGAAGAGACCTAGGAGGTCTTTCAGTCCAAGAAAGAGACCCTATACCATTTTAGACAATGGTTGCCCAATCTCTTCTTTAAAACTTCCAGTCTTGGAGCACCTACTGCAACTTCTGGAGGGAAGTTGTTCCACTGATTAATTGTTTTCACTTTTAGGAAATTCCTTCTTAGTTCTAGGTTGCTCCTGTGCTTGATTAGTTTCCATCCATTGCTTCTTGTCCTGCACTCTGGCGCTTTGGAGAATAGCTTGACTCTCTCTTCTTTGGGGCAGCCCCTAAGATATTGGAAGATGCTAGTCTTTCTCTTCATTAGACTAGACATAGCCAGTTCCTGCAACTGTTCTTCATATGTTTTCGCCTCTAGTCCCCTAATCATCTTTGTTGTTCTATGTGACACTTTTTTTGGGTGGGTGGGGGAGTGGAAGTTATCTCCAAAAGGGAGATTATGGTTTACAGAGCAGCCTGATACCATTGCAACCTTTAGGACCCTGAGAGCAAAAATCCTATGAATGCATTAAGGGTATACTTCCATTGCTCTTTAAAGTAGCCCCATCTTTACTGCTGCAGGAGAGAGAATTTGGGGAGACTGGGACCAAACTGAAAACATGTGGAAACTTCTCAAATGTCACCATTAGTTGCCAGACCATTTTGTCAGTGGGAAGATTAAGTTGTTCTGGGGTTGGTCTACCAGCAAGGGGGCTTTATGATGGTCTAGTCCACCAAGACAGGATAATTTGCCCATTCAGGTCTCCCCCAAACTGCTTGGGTGGGGGAGTTGGACTAGACCAGGGGGTCAGCAACCTTTTGGGCCTCAGGGACCACCAAACTCATAATTTTAAATCCTGCGGACCAGAGACCCTGGGAAAACCCCCCAAAAAAGTCTGCAGGAAAACCCCCCACCCCATTTTCCTACAGATCGATCATTCTTTATTTGGGATGGCAGGATACTGTCTCCAGCTCCGTTCTCAGGGGGAGAGAGAGAGAGAGAGACTTTTGGCTTCATGCAAGGAAAGCAGCAGGAGCTGCAGAAGTCTTGCTTTCTCTCCCCCAAACTCTGCCAGAAATGAGTCTTTGCCGGCACAGCCTCTTGGAGCAGGAGCCTTGCAGGGCCCCAAAGACTCATTTCTGGTGGAGTTTGGGGGAGAGAAAGAAAGACTTTTGCTGCTTTCCTTGCGTGCAGCCAAAAGCAGAAGAAGAAAGAAGCAGCCCGATGGCCAGGCCAGATGTGTGGGGTGAGTGAGGCAAGTTCCCCCCCTCTGCCCTTTCCCCCCCTCCCCTCACTACCTCGTGTTGTTCACAATGCAAGCAACACAAGCCCTGTGTTCCCGTGGGCCATGTGGGCAGTGCAGCCTTGTGTTCCCACACAGCCTGGATTAATTGCTTGGGGGTAGGGGACATTTCTCTGTGAACCACCAAGATTTTCTTTCGGACCACCACCAGTGGGTCCCTGGCAACCACTGATCTAGCCCACCAAGACAGGATAATTGGGCCATTCGGGTCTCCCCTAAACTGCTTGGGCGTGGGGGGGTTGGACTAGATGACCTACAAGGTCCCTTCCAAGTCTGTTAATCTGTATCTGCTGTGGTGGGAAATGCCCCGAGTCTCCTAACTTGCATCCTGTTTTGAAAGCTTATTCTAGGAAGATGCCTGCAAATGTGGAGGTTTCGGTCTCCTTTAAGAAACAGTAGGGCGCCATCTATTGGACACTTGGCTTACTGGCTGGAAGAAAAAATTGAAATAGGCCGCCGGGAGGGAGCTTGGTTGGACGCTAAGCAGGGTCAGGCTGGGTTTTCTGTTGGGTGGGAGACCTCCTGGGGCTGTAGACTTGACGGAGCAGCTGAAGACACGTCCTAGAAAGCAAAGCGGGGGAGGATCCCTCCAACAAATCATAAGGAATTGACCAGGATCAAAAAAAAAATGGCACGGCCACAGATGCCTTATAGACGGTGCTTGCAAGCAAAGCAGAATTCCATGCCCTGCATTTGAAAAATCTCCGACATGCTGTTTATTTTTTCCTCAACGGGTCCTGAAGATCGGAGCTTCCAAAACGTTAACCTTGCATGGATAACCTTGTTTCATCCGTTCATCTGTCAACAACAACAACAGTGGGATCCTTGGTGCTCTGTGTGCTTGGTGGTTTTCTTGCAGACGTTTCATGACCCAACTAGGGATCATCATCAGTGCTAGAAGGAAATCGGGGGTGTGCAGTGGAGAAGGAAGAGGGCCAGGAGGAGGAAAAGGAGGACTGTGGGGTTCTTGGTGCCCTCTGAACTTGGTGGTTTTCTTGCAGACGTTTCGTGACCGAAGTACCTGTAATATCATAAGTGCTCCCTTCTTTCTTTCTCTTTCTTTCTTTCCTAATTTCCTTCCTTCCTTCCTTCCTTCCTTCCTTCCTTCCTTCCTTCCTTCCTTCCCTTCCCTCCTCCTCCTTCCTTCCTTCCTTCCTTCCTTCCTTCCTTCCTTCCTTTCTTCCCTCCTTCTTCCTTCCTTCCTTCCTTCCTTCCTTCCTTCCTTCCCTCCTTCCTTCCTTCCTTCCTTCCTTCCTTCCTTCCTTCCTTCCTTCCTTCTTTCTTTCTTTCTTTCTTTCTTTCTTTCTTTCTTTCTTTCTTTCTTTCTTTCTTTCTTTCTTTCTTTCTTTCCTCCCTCCCTCCCTTCTCCTTGGTGCTCTCTGTGCTTGGTGGTTTTCTTGCAGACATTTCATGACCCAACTAGGCAACATCATCAGTTACAAGAGAGTGAGGTTTGCACGAATGAAATTACCTAGCTGGGTAATGAAACGTCTGCAATCCAGGTAAAGCTATCATTCATTCTGTCACACACACACACACACACACACACACTCAACAACCAGGATGAGAGTTGCCCAAGATATTTCCATTAAAAAAAAATAGGTCTACTTCTATATTGCTGCCGAGAGGCCCATGAGGGCATCTCCTTGAAGATATGATAACTGCTGAGGAAGTCATGTTCTTAACTCAAATGTAATTAAGACATTGGAAGTCGATCCGACTCGTTCTTTCACACACACACCAACATTCCAACTTTATCGCTGTTATTAAAAGTAGGGGGGGCAGTTTAAAGACATCCTAGTCCCCCAATTCTTCTGCATGCACCCAGGCCAAAATACTCTATAATTTTTGCTTTACAACAAGCCATAAAGTCAGTCCCAAACCTGACAAGAACGCGGTGTGAATCTGTTGTGGAATTTTCCATGTCTCTCAACTCCGGCGCTTAATTTCTCCCCTCCAAAGGAGCCTTTCCTCCTTGCGGCACACACAAAAAAAGGGTCAGTCCATTTTCATTATTTAATACCTACACAATGCACTTTTGAAGACGTAAAGTGCTCCTTTAGATGCTAAATATTATTATTAACAACAAAGGGAAGAATTAAATGAGGCAGGCCAGCGGAGTTCAAACAAGCCTTTCTCTCTTTAAAGCCCGTTAAGAGGAGAAACGGTGTCTGCCTCTGAAGTTTGCACAATTTCCAAGGATGAAGCAATTACCCCCTAGAGTAGCTGCACGTGGCGAATTAAAATTAATTGAATGCTGTGCAGGAGGGGGGGAGAAAGGAAGGAAGGAAAAGAAAGAAAAAGAGAGAGAAAAAGGGAGAGAGAAAAAAAGAAAGAAAGCGAGAGAGAAAGGGAGAGAGAGAGGGAAAGAAAGGAAGGAAGGAAAAGAAAGAGAAGAAAGAGAGAGAGAGAGAAAGGGAGAGAAAAAGAAAGAGAGAGAAAGGAAAGAAAGGGAGAGAGAAAAAGGGAGAGAGAGAAAGAAAGAAAGAGGAAGGAAGGAAGGAAAAAAGAAAGAAAAGAGAGAGAAAGAAAGAGAGAAAGGGAGAGAGAGAGAGAGAAAGAAGAAAGCAAGAGAGAAAAAGGGAGAGACAGAAAGAAAGAGGAGGGAAGGAAGGAAAAAAGAAAGAGAAAAAAGAAAGAGAGAAAGGGAGAGAGAAAGAAAGAGAAAGAAGAAAGGGAGAGAGAGAGAGAAAGAGAGAGAGAAAGACAAGAGAGAGAGGGACGGAGAGAAGATCGGAAGGAGGGAAAGAGAGGGAGGAGAGGAATAAATGGAACAGGAGTGGGAGTTAAAGGTAGTTTTTTGGAGCCCAGAATCTATCAAGATGGTTGAAAGCCACCCGAGAGGTTGTGATGGCCTCATCTTGCTTCTGGTTGTCCATCAAATAGTAACCTTGAACCCAAATAAAGAGCATTGTACTTATTTATTATTTTACACATTTCTGAACTGTCCATCTCCCTCAAAGAGGGACTCGTGAGAAGCTATCCAGAGTTGGCCAAACTGATCTTGAATGTAATGTGAGGGTTGACCAGAGGACTTTGTCCCTTCTTTGAGCTTTGCATGGAGTTCCACCACCAGGTTCCATCAGGGGAGAACTCCAGTGGTGATCCACCAGCATACAGAACATCAGATTTTCCCTAAGGCAGAGTTCTCAAGCTTTGCTTAGCTCAGGGATGTCCAACCTTGGCAACTTTTAAGACTTGTGGACTTCAACTCCCAGCATGGCTCGCTGGGGGGATTCTTGGGAGTTGAAGTCCACAAGTCTTAAAGTTGCCAAGGTTGGACATCCCCGGCTTAGCTACTCCTGGGAGCAAAATGATCTTAGAGGCTGGCAGGAAACCAGCCCCATCTGATGAATAGGGGTTCCTTTCACCGTTTCCCCCCCACGAGATATTGGAATTTCCCCGTTTGCTATCACACAATCGGAAGGAGACAAGAAGGAAAATTAGAGCTGCCTCGTTGCTAAGTGGGATGCAGAAGCATTTGTCAGAAAAATGAATCCCCTGTCTGTGGCTGGCAGATTACAGGGTGATAGGAAGAAATCAGTCTTAAGACAGATCTGTTTCCCAAGCGATTTCTTTTCCATAAATTAAACCTTCAAATGCTTCCCTTCAACTTAAAAGGCAACGGAAAGAGTGGTGGAGTTGATCATCATTATAGCCAATCCATTTGATTTTTTTTTTAAAAAAAATCATTTTATTTGGGCTTTTTTCCAGTCAATCTGCTTTTTTAGAATTTCAGTTCCTCACATTCCATATTTGCTTATTGATCTGGTTGTTTGGAACATTTCTTGGGATGCTGGGCGACATTCCTTGCTGAAGAAAAAAGAAAACCATTCTTGAATATGTAATTGCTTGTAGATCCATTATGTAAAGGGAGGAGAACGCAACCCGATATTTTTCACATATTTTGCATCCTTCAAATTTTACATTTAATATCCTTGCAAATGATATATCTGTCATTTTGTTTGTTTTTTTCTTTTTGTACACAGGGTTTATTTTTATTTTTCTCATTAGTGCCTGGTGGTTGTTAGTCTGATTCTCTCTTTTTTTTTTCACCTTTGTTTTACATTTTAACTTTGGAAATAAAAAATGGAAAAAAAATGTAAACAAAAAAAAAAAACCCAAACCAAACCAGGAAACCTTCCCTGCCCTTGGGTTGCATTGTGCATCAAGAAGCAAAATAAGAAAATTGTAAGAACCTGGTGAAGATTTCTCCTTTGCAGAAAAGCCACCAATTCTTTTTTCTGGTTCCTCTCAAAGGGATGCTAATTCCCAGTTCAAGAGAAAGAGGAAAAATCACTTTTAAAAAAACTGCTGGGATGAAATTACAAAAGTCACTGCACAGAGGGCCAAAGTTTCTAAGTTTTTGAAGTTTACTAATAAAACACCACTTGAAAGGGAGGCGTTTATGCTTAGCAAATAGTTGGGGAAAATCTACTTTCTATTCTTCCCAACAGCTGGTTCTGATCTGCCACGCAGAAGGCCTGAGTTCACCCCACACATTGCCCCAAAGAAATACATCCCTAGGAATTTCAATCTCATTTTTTTAAAAAAATTCTGCCCTCTGGTTCCCTTCCATGGCTGGCCTGTGCCCAAGGGCCTTAAGAGAATAACAGAGTTGGAAGGGACCTTGGAGATCTTCTAGTCCGACCCCCCTGCTTAGGTAGGAAACCCTACACCACTCCAGACAAATGGTTATCCAACCTCTTCTTAAAAACCTCCTGTGTTGGAACATTCACAGATTCTGAAGGGAAGTTATTCCACTGATTAATTGATCTGTCAAGAAATTCCTCCTTAGTTGTAGGTTGCTTCTCTCCTGGATTAGTTTCCATCCATTGCTTCTTCAGGGGCTTTGGTGAATAGCTTGACTCCCTCTTCTTCTTTGTGGCAGCCCCTGAGATATTGGAAGACTGCTATCATGTCTCCCCTAATCCTTCTTTTCATCCAATTAGTCATGCCCAATTCCTGTAACTGTTCCTCAGATGTTTTATCCTCCAGCCCCCTAATCATCTCTCTTGCTCTTCTCTGCACTCTTTCTAGAGTCTCAATATCTGTTTTTATATATGTGGAACCAACACTGGATGCTGTATTTCAAGTGTGGCCTTACTGGAGGCTAAAACATACAATGAACACTTGTAGGAACTGGGCTTGGCTAGTCTAGGGAAGAGAAGGACCAGGGGAGAAATGATAGCAGTCTTCCAATATTTGAGGGGCTGCCAGAGGGAGGAAGGGTGTCAAGCTATTTTCTAAAGCGCCTGTAGGCCAGACAAGGAATAATGGATGGAATCTGAACAAGGAGAGATTCAACATGGAAGTAAGGAGAAACTTTCTGACAGGGAGAACAATCAATCCATGGAACAGAAGTTGCCTTCAGAAGTTGTGGGAGCTTCATCCCTGGAGGCTTTCAAGAAGCGACTGGACTGCCATCGGTCAGAAATGGGGTAGAGTCTCCCGCTTGGGCGAGGGGTTGGACTAGATGACCTACAAGGTCCCTTCCAACTCTGATTATCTGTTATCCGTTATCTGTCAAGTGGTATTAAACACTTCAGGTGATCTTGATTCTACCCCTCTATGAATGCAGCTTTCCTCCCATCTCCAGAGCTGCCCTTCCCCTTCCCTCGTGGCTGCCAGAGTCCCCGTGAGAATCCTGCCCACCAACAGGTGTAGGGGCGAAATTCAGCATATGCCATTGCAATTGGCAAGGCCGGCGGCAGACGCGAGCTCTTGGAGGGTCTCCCAGGGTCCCGTTCAGCTGGGAGCTGGCAGCCTTCACAGACACCATCTGGCATTGGCGAGGCTGGCATGGTTTCGCTATTACCCGGATCGATCGGGCAGGAAGACAGATGCCCGTTCCTGGGATTGCATTCAGGCGGCCCCACCTGGTATTCCAAGATGCCTGCAGGCTTCCAATCCCTGGGACGCGTCGCAGGATCGAAGGAGAAGGTTGGGTCTGAAGGGGACAGGAGGCGGATCCACCTAGAACGGTCATCTCTGTGAAGATCTACCTTAACAGCAAATGGGTCTCTAATTCCTTCATTCTGCTCTGATTTCCAACTGCCAGAAATCAGGGAGCGGCCCTCAAAAGACTATGGAGTCCTTGGTCATCTCTGAGCTTGGTGTTTTTCTTGCAGATGTTTCATGACCCAGCTAAGAGACATTCATGAGTGGTGGAAGGGAGAAGGATTTGTGAAAAGGAGGAGGAAGAAGAAGAGGAGGAGGAGGACTGTGAGGTTCTTGGTGCTTGCTGAGCTTGGTGGTTTTCTTGCAGATGACCCAACTAGGTAACTTCATCAATGCTAGAAGGTAGTAGGAAATGCAGAAAGGAGGAGGAGGAGAACTGGGAGGTCCTTGGTCCTCTCAGAGCTTTAATTGTTTTCTTGCAAACATTTCATTACTTAACTAGGTAATATCATCAAAGTTGCCCTGCACCCTACGTGATGGGACGATTGGCACTGCTTAGGCTATTACTCTTTGCCTGCTTTTAATATCCCAGAATATTCCCTCCCCAAAACGACACCCTCTCTGCCCAGGGACCCCGAATTGTGGCTTGGCACTTGCCCAGACTACCCTTCCAGCTCCGGAAACAAGTTTCTCTCTTCATCCATCATCTCTGGAAGCCTCCCAATGCCGCGTAAATAATTGAGGGGCACCAGGCATCGTCGGCGTTGCATCTTGTTTGCGGCACGGATCTGGTGCCAGGAAACTTGGGAAAAAGGCCCAATAATAATGTACAAGTCCAAAGTAATTAAAGTGCATCATTACATATAAATTTGTAATTAAACACTTTATCGTAATCATCCCGCCCAGCGTGAGTCCTGATGAATTAATTAAAAGAACTCCAGAAATTAATGTTTTCCATGTCGGTATTGTTGTACCAGCTTTAGCCATCTCCCTAACTATTTCTGCAGCATGTTGTGAAGTAATTATATCATTACTGGGGGAAACAGGATTGCCTGAAGTCCCAGCAGAAGGGAGAGACACAGAGAGAGAGAGAGAGAGAGAGAAAGAGAAGAGGAAGAAGAATGGCCAGAAAGTTCCAAGCGAGGCCCAGGATAACCCATTTCAAACTTTCTCCTCTTGTGGAAAGCTTTATAGGCTGGGCTAGAGATCCGAAGGGACCCCTGAATATTTGTGGTATCGCTCCCATCTGTTGCCGGGAACGTGGAACACATTCAGAACAACGTTGGCTGGAGACCTGCCATTCCTGCAAAGTTTGCAGAAATAGACTTCTGGTTCTTTATTTTTTAATTTGTTCTCGGGGTGTATTGGTTTACAGGCAAAGAGGCCAAGAGAAGAGGTGGATATTTACTAGAAATTGTCCTTAGCATCCTAGCAGAGAAGGATGGGGGTTCAACAGGTTGTGGTCTGCAGGCCAGGATGTTCTCCAGATGTTGGAGACAGTTGGATCTCTTCTAAGTGTCGACTCTCTGTTGATTCCCGATGCTTAAATTGGAGTTTGGATAGTGGTCCTTCAAGGCAGGAAATGGCATTTCCCAGCATTCTTTGTTGTGGTCCGTGCTGAACCAAGGCTCCTGGGAAGTGTAGTTCACCTAAGGAAGACCTTAGCAATGCTCGAAGCGAATAATGTCATAAATGCAGAGCTTGTCCCTTTGACAGGGTTGTCTTCTGTATGACAAAAAATGTCAAACAAGAGCCAACAACAAGATGGACAACATACACATTCAATAAGCAAGCAAGCAAACAAGCATCTTCACCAGGCACATCTGTAAAAACATCTGGCCTCTAAGCCCTCAAAAAGGACTAGTCCCTTCTTAAAATTTGGAGTGGGGGCCCAGTTTGCCCCTTGAAACTCAGCTTCTGAGGGATTTGATCATCATCTTCTTTTAATGACCCCATAATCCCTTGCAGGGTGGGGTCTGGGCAACTGAATGGAGTGGAATGTTTACTGGCCGGATGCCCTTCCTGTCACCAGAGTGGATTTTTTTTCAATAGATATATTCTCATTCTGCCCAGAGAGAGAATTATCTGCCTCTACCTAGGATCGAACTCGCAGCCCTGTGAGGCGAAAGCTCCACCTCTTGGCCACTCCACCACTCCTTCTGAGGGATTAGATGGATACTGCTTAACTCTGCCAGGAAGGACCATAGAGGTGTGAATTA
Source organism: Bungarus multicinctus (assembly GCA_023653725.1). Classification (NCBI taxonomy): domain Eukaryota; kingdom Metazoa; phylum Chordata; class Lepidosauria; order Squamata; family Elapidae; genus Bungarus; species Bungarus multicinctus. The sequence continues at coordinate 1,963,796 of CM042842.1, forward strand.
TAAGAACATCAATCTCAGTCACTCTCTTGATTCTGGAAAGGAAGATCGTTACAGTACCATGGAGAGTTCCAAAAGACTGTGGAGCTACCTGGGCAGTTGGCCTTCACCTCCCTTCCTAGATGGAGAACCTTAAGGATGGGGCGGGCTTCTTCAGCTCTTCAAAGAGATTCTTGTAGCTTCATAGTTCTACTTGGTGTACCAACTGTATGGGTTGGATATTCCACCTGCTTAGAGCTGCACTCTAAGACTCCTTAGAAGACCTTGACATCTCCAACTCTACACGAACCCTTAGTCCTTGTCCAGAACCATCATAGGATCTTCAAGCTTTTCTTGATGCTAAGGTCTTGGGTCAGGAGAATGCTCAAAAACCCATTGAATCTGGGTTCCCATAGAATTGTTTAACTATGATCTGAGTTCACTCCACACTCCAGAACCATGAATGATGACCTTCAAAACCATACCGGTCAACGCAAGCCAACGGTTCTTTGGCTTAGCCGGTGACATCAAATCAGCATCCAAGGATGCTACGACTTCCGTTGTATCTTTTCAAGCGGACAGAACCTAGATCCAAATCTAGAACCTAGATCCTCATTTTGTGTCACGAGGACCAAAACCCTGGTGGGATGAGTTAAGTAGGCCTCCTGCAATCACCACCCACCCCCTTCCATGATCTCTGCTTTTGTCTCCTGGCCCCTCGCCGCGTGTGCACGACAAACCGCCTCGCGCAACGTGCTGTCACAGGTCACCCTGGAAGTTCATGAACTCATGACAAGCTCTGACAAGGCCCAGCTGGCGGAAGCTGGTGGAACGGAGCAGTTTAATTATTCCTCAGTGGGGTTCCCCTCGTTTCAACATGTACGTTCTCCACCGCCCAGACATGTCGCTTCCCGGCCTTCCATTTCGCCACCTGATCTTCACCGCGCCACCAAGGGTGCGTGCCGACTGTGAAGCAAGGCTGCAGCGCGGGGCAGCCAGGCCTTTGGGCCGGCTTCCAAATGAGGAACTCAGCCCAGGGGACGCACAATCACATCTCTGCGATTGCCAAGTTCTCCTGCTCAGCTGCTCCCATCCTTTCCCTCTACCCCCCCCCCCCCGAGCCAAATTGTCCCTGCACCAAAGACGGATGGAGGGATCAGTGGCTGTTGAGTTTCAGCAAGTTAACCCGTCTCCAGCTAGAACAATCATTGGGTCAGGCCTGCCAGGAGTGGTGGGAATTGAAAACCAACATTCCTGGTAGATTGAGAATCTGGGGGATTTATACGATAGGTTGCATTCTCCAAAACTAAAGGCGTTGCTTGACCTCTCACTCAAGGGAAGAAATGTGATTAAACCAATTGTCAGTTTAATCTTTGGAAACTGGCCCCATTTTTTAGGAGAATTGGAGGTCAAGCACCTATGTGTTCTCGCACGATGCTTTTAGCTTGAACACCTGTTTGTCTGACTCTAGTTCTAAATCTAAAACAGTTCAAGACCTGGAATGCTTTGCAAGGCCATTCTAAGATCCAGAATAAATCAATTCACCAAATCAGTCAGTCAAGTTATTGTCAGCTCTTGATGACCAAAAAGATCGTTTTTCTCCATGAAAAAGGGCCCGAATTTTTTTAAATCCCAAACATTTTTATTATTTTATTTTATTATTATTTTTGGGATCCGGAAAGTTGCTTGTATTGTTTTAAATTCAGAAAATTGCATGAATAGTTTTAAACCCCAAATGTTGCATGATTAAAAAATAAATAAACCCCAAAAAGTCTCATGGATTATTTTAAATCCAAAATGTTGCATGGATTATGGTAAACCCCAAAGGTTGCATGAATTGCATTCAAACCCAAAGGTTGCATAGATTATTTTAAACCGCCAAAAATTGCATGAATTATTTTAAATCCAGAAAGTTGCACGAGTTATTTGAAATCTGTATATCTTTTCAGGAGCATTTTGGGCCTACGGCTGGCTGCCAGGGAGATCACTGCTGAATACATTCTCCTTGGGTCAAGAAACTGCATCCTTGAAAACTTATACTAGTTGGTGCTTTCAAAGTTGTGAGAAAATTGTGGCATACACACACACACACACGGTAATATGATCAAACAAATGAATGGATAAGAATTGCATGAGCAATATTTGATTTCGAGAAAACTTAAATGTATGTGAAATGGAATGAAATTTAGGATTTCAGAGCTACGTTTTTCTCTGCAGTTGTTAAAACTGTACAGGTGGAGCTGAGCTAATGCTGGGGCCAATTCCTCAGAATCTTTTGCTGAATTGTCACAAAATAAGTGATCTGTAATGCCCAGTAAAATCATGGAATCTTTTTTTTGCGGATGGATTTGTCTTGAAGACAAGCAACTTGGCTTTTCTACGTTGAGTTGTGGGTTTTTCCCCCCTACTAAAATGTATGTTTTCCCCTCCTTTCTAGAACTCTGGGCACACCTGTCTTTACACACCAGATGCCTGTTGGGGATAAATAGCAGACTGCTTCCAGAGGCATTTGGTGGGCAGATTTTAGAGGAACTACAAGAGTGGAGAAGATGGTGTTGCAAAGGACCTAATATTTAATTTCTTATTATTATGCCAGAGAGTACGGCAGGTTCGGGAGGCCTTCAAAGAAGGCAGAGATGAAATGAAGTTTCTACTAAAGATAAGCCCAACCTCCCACCTTGTCCAGGTATGCATGACAAACTCTTGCACAAATGTTCAAATCTCCAAAGTTAGCTATATCCCATGAATGTCCCATGAACCTTCTTCCTTGGACCTTCTCCTTTGGACCTTCTCACCAGCATAAAGTAAGATCCCCAAAGTTAGTTATTAACTTCCAAAGTCCCATTGACCTTCTCCTTTGGACCTTCTCCCTTGGACCTCCTCACCAACATCAACCAGAATCCCCAAAGCTAATTATATCCCATCATGCCCCACGAACCTTCTCCCTTGGACCTTCTCACCTTCTCCCATGGGAAAGTCCCATGACCTTCCAGATTAATACCCAAAGATTTGGAGAGAGCTTTGAGGGAATAAGGCCAGGATGATCTTCCACACTGCAACATCTCATCACAAACATCTCATTTGCCCAAAACAAATCGCCCTGCATTAAGCGATAGAGTCAAGGCCATGGCTACCTCACGTGGCCTCAGTTTTTCCAGACAACATCTGTGAATTGGGTTGAAGTCCTGTTCCTCCGGGTTCTCCACAGAACATGGACCGAAGCCAACGGTGGACCACTTCCCTTAACTCTCTCAAGCCAAAGGAGACTCTCGCTCCTTGTCTCTTCTTAATCCCCTGCAGAACAATTTACCTTTCAGAACAAATCCAAGATGTTAATTAAGATAAATCTACCTCAATTTTTAGATTCTCTTATCCGGCAATTTATCAAAATTATGTTAATTATTTCTGTAGGGCAGCAAAATTATTACCTCTTCCGTGTCTGATTTGTATTAATATTCATAATTTAATAATTCGGCAGCCAAGCCATCTGGTTGGGGAGCCGTGTTGTCGGCTTCCCTCCACTCTGCCAAAACTGCTCCGCTCTTAACTCACTCTCTTCCCCCCCAAAACCCCCGCCTGAGACCAGAGTGTCCCCCATGGCTGCAAAATTATATTTGTGTAGAAATTTATCTCTGTGTATGTGTGTGTGTGTGTGTGTGTGTTGTCTGCCTATCGGCCTGTCTGTTTATCTGTTTGCGCATCATCTGTCTGTCTCCTCCCCGTGTCTACAGCTGGCCTGGGACCCTCTACTCCTGGCTCCCCTCCCTGCAGGATCCTGCCCCTCTTTGGGGTCCAGGCCGGGCCAGGCGAAGGAAGGGTCCCGTCCCTTTCCCTGCACCAACCTCCTCCTCACACCCACTCAGCTTAGCCGGCAGGTGATCGTAGCTGAATTGACATTTTCCACACTTAGTGATTTTTACACTGTAATTTGACATAATTAATGCCTACATTACTGCTGATAATTTAGCTAGTTAATTAAACTCGGAGGAGATAATTAAGGAGAGGCTACCACTCGGACTGCTAATTGTTTTTGTCATTATTCGAGGCAGGCCCCCCGGCAGCTGCCGGCTGAGTCATCCTCTTTTGTCAGCTGACGGGCCCTGTCATGTGACAGGGACCCCCCCCCAACTCCCCAAATGGTGGGGGGAGGCCCAAGGCGAAGTATGGATGCCGGCCTGAAGCCCCCTGATGGGGGAAGCAAGCGGAAGGGGCTCCCTGGTCTCAGGGCCTGGAGCCGAGCCAGCCTGAAGGGTGATGGTCCCACGTCAACAGCTGAGCTTTTGGGTGTGCAGATGGTCCATGAATATTCACACAAGCAGCCTCAGGATTCCCCCTCTCGAGGGGCCCGGGGAGGCTGCCTTTTCAAGCAGGGGAGACAAATGAACCCCTTCGGAGGGTCCATCGGCCCCTGCACACTCTCTGCAGTCCCCAAGGAAGGTGGGGCCCCCAGACAGGAGAGGCCGAAAGCTGCCCAATGGCGAAAATCCAGCATCTTCTGGAGATGCCAGCGAGGTTAAACTCTGGAGTCAACTCCAAGCAGGACTGCCCTTCCTTGAGTCAATCAGTGGGAAACGGTGAGTTCTAGTCCCACCTTAGCCATGAAAGCCAGTTGGGTGACTTTGGGCCAATCGCCAGGAGACGGTGAATTCTAGTCCCACCTTAGCCATGAAAGCCAGTTGGGTGACTTTGGGCCAACCGCCAGGAGACGGTGAATTCTAGTCCCGCCTTAGCCATGAAAGCCAGTTGGGTGACTTTGGGCCAACCGCCAGAAGACGGTGAGTTCTAGTCCCGCCTTAGCCATGAAAGCCAGTTGGGTGACTTTGGGCCAACCGCCAGGAGACGGTGAATTCTAGTCTCACCTTAGCCATGAAAGCCAGTTGGGTGACTTTGGGCCAACCGCCAGGAGACGGTGAATTCTAGTCCCGCCTTAGCCATGAAAGCCAGTTGGGTGACTTTGGGCCAACCGCCAGGAGACGGTGAATTCTAGTCCCGCCTTAGGCATGAAAGCTAGATGAGTGACATTGGGCCAATCACCAGGAGAAGGTGAGTACTAATTCTGCCTTAGCCATGAAAGCCAGTTGGGTGACTTTGGGCCAATTGCCAGGAGACGGTGAGTTCTAGTCCCACCTTAGCCATGAAAGCCAGTTGGGTGACTTTGGGCCAACCGCCAGGAGACGATGAATTCTAGTCCCACCTTAGCCATGAAAGCCAGTTGGGTGACTTTGGGCCAACCGCCAGGAGACGGTGAATTCTAGTCCCGCCTTAGCCATGAAAGCCAGTTGGGTGACTTTGGGCCAACCGCCAGGAGACGGTGAATTCTAGTCCCGCCTTAGCCATGAAAGCCAGTTGGGTGACTTTGGGCCAACCGCCAGGAGACGGTGAATTCTAGTCCCGCCTTAGCCATGAAAGCCAGTTGGGTGACTTTGGGCCAACCGCCAGGAGACGGTGAATTCTAGTCCCGCCTTAGCCATGAAAGCCAGTTGGGTGACTTTGGGCCAATCGCCAGAAGACGGTGAGTTCTAGTCCCGCCTTAGGCATGAAAGTTGACTGGGTGACTCTCTCTCAGCCCAACCTCCCTCACAGGATTGTTGTTATGGGGAAAATAGAAGGAGGGAAGAGTATTAGGCAAGTTTGCCACCTTGACTTATTTGTAAAAAAATATTGAGGGGGGAGGGATAAAAATAAATTCAAATAAATGATAAAGGCACCGATGATGAGAACGAAGCCATTCCGATGCGAGTCTGCTCGGTCTGCAAGAAACCAACGTGGGAAGCTGCAGCAGGAGAAAGCATCGGGTTCAAAATCAGGAGGGCTCCAGGAGCCCCGTTCCTAAGTCGGAATCAAACTGACCTTTTGCCATCCTAAGCTGGCATCGCCCTCCCCTCTCCACGACTTCTTCACCATAGTAAATGAGCCAAGCCGCCAAGCCAGGGGAGGTGTAAACTCACGGAGCAAAACTTGATATACTTGAAATAACTGAACCAAGGCTCAAAAGAAAGAGAGAGAGAGAGAGAGAGAGAGAGCCCCTTTAATGCACCTCCCGTTATTATTGTCGTCTGCATCATTTATTCTGGTTTGTTTTCTCCTTGCGCAGAAAAGGCTCTCAATGAGATCCCTCGCTCCCTCTCTGACCCCTGAACTTCCCAGACCTTTTTCAACCCACCTTTCCAGCCACGAGGTCTAGAAACTTGGCTCTTGCAAAGCAAAGCAAAGCAAAAGCAAAGCCCCCCCCTCCCCCCCGCCCGAACTGCACTGCTGGGGCGGGGAGGGGAGGGGCGGGCGTTGCGGACCCTTCCTCTGTTCCTTCCTCCTGCGCTCTTCCTCTGCATGAAAAAGGGGTCCTAATCTTCGAGGGTGGGGGGGGGGGAGAGATGCAGCTCACCCACCTCCTTCTCTGCTCCTGTTTGGCGGGGCTCCTTTCAAGGCACCGTCTGTTCCTCGACAGGGAAAGGGTCTCCTCCTCCCCCCCCCTCCACAACGCCCGCCCACCCCCCACCCTCCCACCCCCCGGTTCTGTGCCAAATCCTCTCCTCTCGGGCACCGAGCTGGCTCCCCGAACGCCGCTAACCTTCCGAGGATCTCCGCAACTAAGTGTGAGCGGAGCCGTCACAATATTGCCTGCCGACGAAACCAACACACCAACTGGCGTTACCTTCTCAAGCCGTTCCTCCCCCCACCCCCCCACTTCCCCCCGCCCAGTTAGATGCCACAGCTCAGCTGCTAAAAGCGCTTCTCCTTTTCCTACCCAGCCCCCAGCCCACGCACCCTCCCCCCCACACCTGCCCTCCCTTGCTAACCGGTTTGTGGTACGTTGTCCTGCCTGGCATATGCTTTGCAAAGAGCCCCCCCCCACCCCCCGCTTCCCCTCCTCTTCCTGCAAACTCTCACAAGGAGAAAAGACCGATCCTTGGGTGCTGTCTGAGCTGGGTTGTTTTCTTGCAGACGTTTCGTTACTCAAAGTAGGTAACACCATCGGGGATAGAAGGGAGAGGGGTTGGGGGGGGGGAGAGGAGGAGGAGGAGGAAGAAGAAAGAGGAGAAGGAGAAGAAGGAAGAGGAGGAGGAGGAGGAGAAGAAATAATAATAATAATGCTGATTGGAAGGAGGAGGAAGAGGAGGAGGAGGAGAAGGAGAAGGAGAAGAAGGAAGAGGAGGAGGAGGAGGAGGAGGAGAAGAGAAGAAGAAGAGAAGAAGAAGAAGAAGAAGAAGAAGAAGAAGAAGAAGAAGAAGAAGAAGAAGAGAAGAAGAAGAAGAAGAAGAAGAAGAAGAAGAAGAAGAAGAAGAAGGCAAGCGAGGCACAACTCTGCCCCCTGGCCTACTTTGGGGAGCTCCATCCTGAAACCCTGATGCAAGTTGGATCAGGCTACAATAAACGTTTCAAAGCAACACAGGAAATAAATTAAGATCTGTCCCGCACAGAACTCCTAAGCCTGTCCTGTGCTCGGAGCAGAAGGGGATTTGAACCTGCTTCCCGGCAGGGGTGAAGCTAGGTGGCCTCTGGGGGCCCCTCCAACCCATCCTCTGCGCCTTTTGGCAGCTGAGGGCGCCATCGGGGGGGGGGGGGGGGGAATGCTCGAGCTGAACTTTGCAAGCGGGGGAGAGGGGGGGGGCAAAGCACCCCTATGAAACGCGACAAATTCCCTGGTCCAGATGCTCGTTTTACGAGTTCTCCTCCGAACAATGCCAGGACATCTGGCACTCTGAAATGGCCCTGACTTCGCCAACGCTGCCATTCGGCCCCTCTCGACACTCAGAGGCGTCCACAGGCTGGGCCGGGAAAAAAAGTCTAGATGATAGCCGGCGCTGGGGGAGGGGGGGGGAGTGTGGGGGATGTTGGAAGAAACATCCTTCTGGGTTCGGTTCCAAGTGGGGGAAGAAAGACACTGGAAACATGGAGGCTGCTTGGAAAAGATGGTTTAATGGCGGACAGCAGGACCACCTGGCTTGCAGCTCCAGAGGGAGAAGGACGACCCCGTGCCTCCAGATGTTGGGTGGAGGGAAAGAAGGGCTGAGATGCTGAGAGACCCTTAGTTATGTCCTCTCTGGTGGGCCCCACCTTAGTGCTTCCTGTTCCTGTGCAAAAAATTTATCCCATTGTCTGCTAGGCTCCCAGGGGTGGGGTGGGGGTGGACGGTGTCTTAGCTAACTTTGTAGGCTTTGTAGTCTGGATCCACATGGGTTCACCTGAGAGCTGGCTGATGCAATCTTCCCAGGCCAAGTGGCAAAATGGGTAGAGGCCTTTGTTATGTAGAATACTCTGGCCCAGGCCTTTATGGCCCACCCATTAACAAAGGTGGGGGGGTGAGCTTCTGCTTCTGAGTTTCCACTTCTCTTTTTAGGGGAAATACTCTGCCTTTTTAATGTATCCTAAAATATTTATTTTTCCTAGCACAGGGTGGGTGCTAACTTCCTACAGGGGAATAGAGTCCCCAGGGGAATAGAGTTTTTTTTTTTGGGGGGGGGGGGCTGTCAATCATAACTTTTTTTTTGACAGCCCATCAGCTCTTTGATAGATGGGCACTGCTGGGACATGCACGGCACCAGGGGGCCCATCTTGAAAGGCCCTCTTCTCGTTGCCCTGACAATCTCTCCTGGCCATCTCAGTGGGATTTCGCCGTTTTGAGACCGGCAGGCCCTGCGTTCTAATTCTGCCCTTTGGGAGTGCGGGGGGGGTGGGGGGGGGAGTCTTTTTTACAAAGAAGTAGCTACGCTTTGGCTGTTTTTGCCTGCCGACTGCCAAGCGGGCCTGTTTCATTACGAGTTGACACACCGAACGGACTTTGGGGGCAATTACAGCCTGCAAAAACCAAGATCTAAATATTTATGCCGGTATGAAATATTGATATCAGAGGTGGCACCGAGCCTTTCCCCATGTTGATCAGGGGTGCCAAGGATATGAATCGTATTTTATCTGCCTTCCCTCCTGCACCGTTGCGTCGTGCAGTTTCACCTGTTACGTTAGGTGAATGGGGACAGAAAAGAATTTTATCCTATTGGCAGAGAAATCACAGCGGGGCAAAGGAGGACATCTAGACTGACCCCCCGCCCCCCCAGGGCGACTAAAGCGAGCCAGGACGGTGTCAAAATGGAGAAATGTGTATCAGGATGCTACCTTCCCCCTTTCTGCACGCGTGACCAGTCGGACAATGTGAATATTATTATTCTGCCCTCCCCCAAGTGTGGATGTCCACACCATACACAAACACACAAACACACACACAAAACACACACACACAAAACACACACATACACACCCAGAGCCACGCTTTCTTTTTTGGCTGTGGAAGTGACCTTAGGGAGCCGGAGGGACAGCTACGGAGTGGACAACTGGTATGCAAAAGGAAGTTTAGCCCACAGAAGGAAGGAGGGCATGGAAAGCATTTCAGAAGGGACCCCTCCTCTCTCAGTTTTCCAGAAAGTAAAAGGAAACCAACAGAAGGTATTATTTCCTCCTCCCTGCAAACCCCTCTCCCTTCTAGCACTGATGGTGTTCCCTAGTTGGGTCATGAAACGTCTGCAAGAAAACAGCCAAGCTCAGAGAGCACCAAGGATCCCACAGTCATCATCGTCATCGTTCTCCTCCTCCTCCTCCTCCTTCCTGCAAACCCCTCTCCTTTCTAGCATTGATGGTGTTCCCTAGTTGGGTCATGAAACGTCTGCAAGAAAACAACCAAGCTCAGAAAACACCAAGAACCCCACAGACCTCCTTCTCCTCCTCCCTGCAAACCCCTCACCCTTCTAGCACTGATGATGTTCCCTAGTTGGGTCATGAGATGTCTGCAAGAAAACCATCAAGCTCAGAGAGCACCAAAGACCCCACAGTAAAAATAAAGGATATATTGCTTTCAAGATTCAGTTAGTGTAACTTAACACTACAGATACAGCTGGGACTCCGGTTGTCCCTCTTGTCTGGCCTACATTACAGGGCTGACCTTCTGGAGAAAAACTGCTTTGCAGGCTTCCCCCCTCCTCAGAGATTTCAATGCTTGGGAGGAAAAGGCATCCCCCCCCACTTCCCAAACGCATCATCTCAGCCCTCCCACGGAAAGCTCCCCTCGGCCACCGAATTCTCCGTTTTTGCAGCACGCAACCGGGCTTCCCTGCTCACAGAAGCACCGAGTACCCCCACCTTCCCTTCCCTCCGCCTGTCACACGCATCCACCCCGAGCCTTGCAACTCTTGGCAGGAAGAAAGACACTAAAAAAAAGAGGGGGGGGGGAAACCCGAGGCAGCGCGAGAGATAGCAGGAGCAACTGCCATATCAGCCGTCTTCAGGCAAGATAACACGATAAATAATCAATCCATCCCCGTGCAAAATCCTTAAGTGCTTGATGTATCTGTCTGCAAATTGAATCACTTCGCCTGCCAGGAAGTTCTGCCTTGTAAATAAATGAGCGCAGAAAGGCAGCACAAGGGAACGATGGAGATGGAGACACACATACCAGAAGCACGCACGCCACAACCAACACCTCGTTAAAAGCGGCGGATTAAATTTTAGCAAAGGAAGAGGCTTTCCTGATTATTATTATTATTATTATTATTTTTAAAAAAGTTAAGAAGCGGAGAGTAGGACCCACCCTTTCCGTTGGGGCTGGGCTGGGAACAGGAGAGGTCCTGCATCATCTGGGCTAGGAATTGGATTAGTTCTTAATGGACTTTTATAAGGTGTCACCGCAGCTCCCCGATTAAGGGAGGGGAAGGGAGTAATATCCTTTATTAACAATTTAATGGACTGGCTGCAACTCCATCTGTCTTCATCAGTGCTCCCCAGTATGTCTAGGAGAGCTAGTTTACACCCGGACCTGAAACATGGACCTGATGAAAGAGCGAGGAAGGCCATCCATCAGTGTCCAAGGGATGAAGTTAGAAGAAGGAAACAGGTGAGGAAAGTTTGCAGCGGGGGGGATGGGACTCCAGACTTACCTTTCCAGCGGACGTCAAGAATCCCCTAGTAGAGATTTTGGGATTCTTACTTAGAGGTTGCCCATTCTTGGAGACTTCCAAAGCCACTCCGTCCCTCAAATTCCTTGGCTCGGCATCATCTCTGTGACTTGAAGCTCTTCCTGACGTACTTGGTATCCAGAATCAGGCCTTCTATCCATTTCCTGGCCTTCTGAGTCACAACGTAGCAACAACTATTCCAAAAAATTTCTCTTGCCTGAGATTGAGAGGAATGTAACTTGGGAAACTGGCATCTGTAGCTCCTCAGATATTGTTGATGGACCTCAACTTGCATCAGCCAAAGGAAGCCAAGAGCCCCAAAAGTCAGGAATGGCCCAGCTGTAACCCAATGACCCTAGAGGGCCATAAGGACTTCTAAGCACTCTTGGACATTGGCCCCTCTTTAGAAAGGAACAAATAAGTTGTGGAAGCCAGATGCATTGGTGGCTATCTCGTACTCACTCATCTTTTCTCACAGAGATGTCCCTCCTTCGTCTCTTCACAAACTCCTTTTGTGATTCAGGGCAAACCCAGAGAGGTTCTCCTCTCATGCTGGTCTTTGTAGCTTCCTCAGAGGCTGTCTAGGGCCTGGTTGGTTGTAGGTGTCCACACAGGAAGGGAAGGGAGAAGAATAAGCAGGTAGCGCTGCATGGGGCTTGTGATTCAGAGGGAAAAGGAACATGCAAAATAGTAATTGGAGGACGGCCCTTCTTCTCTTCTAGGAGAGCAGCTTGCTTCTCCTAAGCCCCTATCTACCTTCAGGAAAGGTCCTTCGGTCACTGCTGGGAGTGGGAGAAGAGGGTGGTTGGGAAGGAGAAGAAGAGGTCTCAAAATGAAGCTGTTTTCAGCATTTGGTTCCATCCCTGGAATTATTTACAGCTGCAGGCAATACAAAACTATGTAGAGCAAGTGTGCTCATTTACATGCTAATTCATTTATACCCTCTGGATTGACTCCACCAATTCATTTTCAGCCCACTAACTCTTCTGGCGTGAATTATATTATCACCTCCAGAATGGCAGCCGGGAAATACAGCAGCAGGGTGGGGGGGGGGAGAAGGGGAGGGAAGTGGGGGGGAGGGGCTGCCCTTTGACCCTTCAGATGGCCCTGGAGGCTGGGGGGGGAGAGAACCTGAGCTGGAACTGGAGCAGAAGAATAGGACCCACCGACCGACCGACCTCCTCCGTATCTGCTCCTGAAATCACCTGCCAAGGCTGGGGGCCTATGGTGGGATGGAGACAGTGGTTGCATTCAGAGGGAAGGGGGTGGGAAATCAAAGGAGGGGCAGAGAGAATTGGGTGGGTGGTCTCCCCAGTCAGAAAGAGTCAACCAAGAAAATCCATCCTTCCCTTTTTTTTCTTTTTCTTTTCTCTTTCTCCTACCTTCCTTCCTTCTCTTCTTCCTTCTTTCTCCTTCTCTTTTTCTTTCATTCTTTCTTGCTCCTTCTCTTCTTCCTTTCTTTCTTTTTCTTTCTTTCTTTCTTTCTTTCTTTCTTTCTTTCTTTCTTTCTTTCTTTCTTTCTTTCTTTCTTTTTCTCCTTGTCTTTCTTTTTTTTCCTCTCTTTTCCTGTCTTCCGCACCATTTCCTGTCCCAGCTTCATTTTGACTTCAAAATCCTTGCTGAGGGAAACGGAGAAATGCAACTGAACGCCCTTTTCTTTAAATGCTTTCGTTTCCCTCTCAAACTTGGGCTATTAATTCATACTGTTTGATCAAGACCAGTTAATTAAGTGACTCCCTTGATATGGGCTTGAGCCTTATTTCATTTATGCATTTTACTCTTGACATCCATCAAACTTCCACGGGGGCATTTGGAGAGTCCCCTCTCTTTGTCCCACCCCAAACCTGGGGATCTTTCCTGGGGCCTCCAGAAAGCTTGGTCAGGACAGGTGAGTCAAGAATCACCCCTAAGATGATGGAAAAGACTCTGGTTTCTTTTATTTCTACCCTCTGACTGGCTTGGCTAAATAAACAGGTTTTTGAAGTTGCTGGCTTAAATGTGTATGTGGGTATCCCAGAATAAGCAAATAACCATGCATCTCAACCTGCAAAATATCCTGCCTCTCCTTCCTTAGGGCCAAACTTTACACATTTATTTATATATATATAATTATATGTGTGTGTGTGTGTTTTTGTATATATACATACACACATACACACACTGTTTATTCCGAACACACTTGATTTAAAGGACAGAATGTATCTCGAAGAACGTGTGCCAGAAGACATGACAAAATGCCAATTTCTTTTTGTGCATTGTTCAAAAAAAAAAAAAAATTACTCGCATTTTGGAACAAAAATTCAGCTTCGGCATCGAAAACCAGGTTTCTCCACCTTGTGCTGGCTGGGGAATGCTGGGAGTTGAAGTCCAGACCTCACCAAAGTTGCCAAGGTTGAGAAACAGAGTTCTATACTTCCTTTGCTACCATCTTCCCAAACAGCTCTATAAAAAGAAGCCAAAGGAAGGCGCAGAAGCCAAATCCAGGCCTCCATTGTCTGTTCTCCAGACTGCGGTTGCCAGAATTAGCCGGGTGAGCTGGCAGCTGGATCCTGAAACAGAGGTGGACGTCTCAGTCTGCTGGCTTGGGCAGGAAGCCAAGTTCTTCATATTTATAGGGAGTCTGGCCAGCCTCGAGGCTTAATTCTGCCTGCCAGCTGCTTGCCAACCACGGAAAAAAGTCTCTGTGTTCTTCTGCAGAAGGTTGACATTGAGGGCTTTTGCCTTGGTCAAATACCTAGGACAGGGTTGGGCTTTGGAAGTGTTCCTGCTCCATCTGCGGTCACGTCATCAGTTCTTCTGGTAGAAATATCTGAGTTGGGAAGACACATCGCAGTTCTCTAATCTAATCCACGGATAAGCTATCAAGATCCTGGTTTTTGAACCAGGTCTGGAAAGTCCTGGGTTATAATATGGCCCAGAACTAGAAACCTGGGCCATATTTAACAAAATGAAATTCAACGTAGAAGAAAGTAAAGTCTTACACTCAGGCAAGAAAAACCAAAACACATACAGACTGGGTGAAACCAGGCTCAATAGCAGGAACTGTGAGACTTGGAGTCTTAGAGGACAACCAACTAAATAGGAGCCAGCAGCGTGTAGCAGCCACCAAAAAAGCCAATGCAATCCTAAGTTGTCTTAACAGAGGGATACAATCAAGATCAAGGGAGGTGCTAATACCACTCTATAAAGCCTTAGTAAGACCACACCTAGAGTACTGCATCCAGTTTTGGTCACCACATTATAAAAAAGATGTTGAGACTCTAGAAAAAGTGCAGAGAAGAGCAACCAGGATGATTAGGGGACTGGAGACTAAAACATATGAAGAACGGTTGCAGGAACTGGGCATGGCTAATCTAGGGAAGGACCAGGGGAGACAGGAGAGCAGTCTTCCAATATTTGAGGGGCTGCCCCAGAGAGGAGGAAGGGGTCAAGATATCCTCCAAGGCACCTGAAGGCCAGACAAGGAATAATAGATGGAAACTGAACAAGGAGAGATTCAACCTGGAAATAAGGAGAAACTTTCTGACAGTGACAACAATCAACCCATGGAACAGAAGTTGCCTTCGGAAGTTGTGGGAGCTTCATCCCTGGAGGCTTTCAAGAAGAGATTGGACTCCCATCTGTCAAAAATGGTGTAGGGTCTCCCGCTTGGGCGGGGAGTTGGACTAGATGACCTACAAGGTCTCTTCCAACTCTGATTATCTGTTATCTGTTAATCTAAGCCAACATCATCTGGTGTCACATCAGTTTAGGGATCCTATTCAATAGGAAGGATCATTTCTGAAGACCATCAAGTCAACTTTAATGAGGAGACGGGGATAACCATGAACGAAGAAGCTTCACCAGACTTGATCCCAGGAGGGGAGGTAAATTATTGGTCTGGATGTAGAGGATATATCCAGATGACTTTATGGCCATCAGTAGCCATCCAGACTATGCAGTAGCTCCAGATAAGGGGAGACTTGCAAAATGGCCCAATCCATCAACCCAAGGAGGAGAAGTTTAGTGGGTTAGGGTTATGGGCAACCATAGGTATGGAGCAACTAGGAGTTGCAAGCTACCTTCTGAACCAGATTGCTCCTTTTTAAGCACCACAGAAGACCCAGCTTCCTTGATCTGCTCCAAGCTGGGAACAAACTGGACTTATTAAATCTGCTAAATTCATGTAAAATTCATCTGCTAAATTCATGCAAATATCTACATGCAAACTGCAAACTCCAAACCTTCCCAAATTCTTCCATCAACAGAATGGAAAGGATCATTTTCTTTTTCCAAAATAAATAAATGAATGAATGAATGAATGAAAGAATGAATGAATGAATGAATGAATGATGGTGGCGGTGGTGAATTTATAATTTCATCCATCCAGTTTGGCCTGGAAGCCTCATCCGATGTCTATCTGATGTCCTAAAAGCTTCGTGTCTGGAATATTCCCACTTAAGCAGAAAAACTACACTGCCGGGAACAACGGTTCACACGAGAGAAGCCCAAGATTTTTGCACTGTGGTGACGGGGAGGGGGGGGGGGGGGCTGGAAACCGACATTTTCTCCCTCCGCCGTCTGTCATCCCTGCTTTCTCTGCTCGCTGGCTGCTCATTCTCACTGCCGGCAATCAAACGGAATCGTAATCAATTCATTGCTAAATGTTTTATGCTGCGGAGGAAAAAGAGCACTGCTTAAATTGAAACGACACACTCGCACGCATAAAACGAACACAAACAAAGAAGGGCAAGAACGAAAGGCGGGGAGGAAGCATCTGCTGCTTCTCGACTGCCAAGCATTACTTCTCTGGGTTTTATTTATTTATTTATTTGGCTAAAAAACGGTCCTTAGCAGACTCCAGATACTGGGAAAACCCACCGTCCTCTCTCACCAACTCTGACATCTTCAGAATAAAGGGTAAGGGGCTTTGATCATGCAGTCCCCTCTGAAAAGATGTGAAAGTTGAAAGAGGTTGGGTCAAAGTTTTGAGGTTTCCTGGACTTTTGTTGGGCTTGGTCATCCGTTGGCCAACTTACTTTGAAGCAACTGTTCCTCAAGAAAGTCTCCTGAACTCCTCCTGCATTTGGTGTTTTCCACTGGTGGTCTAGGTCCATCCCAAGAACAAGGAGCCCCATTTTCCATCGTTCTGGCCCACCCAAACCCTGTCAGTTGACTCAAATGGGGCAATCCTTGAAGGACAGGTTGTATCAAAGCCCTAGTCTCCATGCTTGGTCCTCACCCCCATCCTTCTCTGGCTCTTCTGCCCCCAATGCCTGGTTTTTCTTTCAGCATTGGGTTTGCTCATATAACCCTTGTCTATTTCAGGTCATGTACCAACTTCTGGATAAATATCAGCTTCTAGTCTGATATCTCCTCCTCATCTCTGCTGGTCCACCTCCATCTTTTTAGATTTCTGTGACATTCACAGGGGCCAAGGTGCCTAAAAGGAGATTATCCAAAGCAGAATTTTACTCTAGCTATCGAAGGACCAAATCCAACTGAATCCTATACAATGTTTTCTCTCAGCTAAGTCCACCAAGACATGCCTAGATGCTTGTAGCCTACCTGGACTTCAACTGGCACCTTTCTGAGTCAATTATCTGGCAAGTTATTTCAAATATTTATCTCCTACCCTTATTAATGACCCTTCCAAGCATCTGAATAGATTACCATTTTAATGAAAAGATGCTCCTGATTGAAAGAGGTGATTATTTCTTCTTCTTCTTCTTCTTCTTCTTCTTCTTCTTCTTCTTCTTCTTCTTCTTCTTCTTCTTCTTCTTCTTCTTCTTCTTCTTCTTCTTCTTCTTCTTCTTCTTCTTCTTCTTCTTCTTCTTCTTCTTCTTCTTCTTCTTCTTCTTCTTCTTCTTCTTCTTCTTCTCCTTCTCCTTCTCCTTCTTCTCTTTCTTCTTCCTATTCCTCCTCCTCCTCCTCATGGCCTCACTTTTCAACTTCTGGCCCAGCCAGGAGGTGACATCTAGATTTTATAAAAAGTTTGGACATCGCTGTCCTCCAAATTCACAAATCGTCAGTCGTTATAACTTTCTACATTTATTACAATGTACAAAAGTAGAAAAAGAAAAAAAAAAAGTCCGTTGGGATCATCCCACAGGCCAGTTCTGGAGTGAGTCTAGTTCTCCAAACCATGCAACTCAAAGAAGCACATGGATTCGGGTCTGATTGTGATGATTTTTGAATGAAAATTCCTGAGAATTTTTCCCCCCTTGAAGTCCCTTGCAAACAGGCCTGCTGAGAGCTACGGCGCCACCTAGTGTCCAGAAAGCGCTTTCTCCCAGGGAATTGCACCTAAATCCCCACAAGGAGGGAACTGAAAGAAATCTATTTATTGCTGCTTGATCCAAAGTAGGGAGGGAAGTTTTTCTCTTCTTGGAAAAATGAAATGGTACAGGGAAAAAAAATGAGGGGCAGCCATATACCCCAAATTCTCCTGCAGTTGGAGAAAAAAGGGCATCCCTGGAAGTAGAAGGTCTTTGCTTCTGAGCTACTGAAAAACTTCGGTTGAAGATGTTCAAACTTCACTCGGGTTTTTGGCCAATTTTTCAGAGCCTCAAAGAGGTTGTTTCATTCAGAGCCTATATTTCCCACTGAGGCTTTGCTCCTCGCTATTCAAGCATCACTAGATTTCCTGGGAAATCTCCTTCCGCTTCTGCTTCCATTCTTTTCCCTCCGTGGGGCAGCCCAAAAAACTTATCCTCCTTAGGAACAAAGTTATCCGAACAGCAAATAGATCCATAGGTGATGGAAGCTCCTTCGGTTGCATTCCTCCCCGTAGGATTCAGTTCTTGGGTTTCAATATTCCGAGAAAGCCAAACTTGTTTTTCTTTTTTTCATTTTCCTGGTGGCTCCGAGACACACCTGCAGGGAAGAAATAGCTTCTTAAACCATTTATCAGTTATTACGTTACAGATGCAGCTAAAGACGATTAGGGGACTGGAGGCTAAAACATATGACAAATGCTTGCAGGAACTGGGCCTGGCTAGTCTAGTGAAGGGAAGGACCAGGGGAGACAGGAGAGCAGCCTTCCAATATTTGAGGGGCTGCCCCAGAGAGGAGGAGGAAGGGGGTCAAGCTATTTTCCAAGGCATCTGAAGGCCAGACAAGGAATAATGGATGGAAACTGAACAAGGAGAGATTCCACTTGGAAGTAAGGGGACATTTTCTGACCATGAGAACAATCAACAGAAGTTGCCTTCGGAAGTTGTGGGAGCTTCATCAGTGGAAGCTTTCAAGAAGAGACTGGACTGCCACCTGCCAGAAATGGTGCAGGGTCTTCTGCTTGGACGGGAGGGTTGGACTAGATGACCTACAAGGACCCTTCCAACTCTGTTAGTCTGTATTCTATTCAGATAGTTCTTGGCTTACAATTAGCGATCATCTGAAGTTACAGCAGCTGTGAAAAAAGTCACCATATGTAGCTTTATGATAAAAGCAGAACTCTTGACCCAAATGGCTTCGTAGGGTTGAGACTTACCAAACTTCTTGATCATGTCAACGAACATCTCATCTTCTTCCAGTTCCCTAGAGAAGGAAGCAGAGTAAAGAGTCCAACACCTGGAACCAGTACTAGAAGTCCAGATGTTGAACTAGACACCCCAACATCCTTCTCCGTGGCCGTTAATGGCCAGAGCTGGAGTTCCTTAAGGCCCAGCAGATCTTATATTGAGCTCCATACCCAAAATGTTCACTCAAGGGAAGCCCCTTTTGAGCAACGACAGAGCAAAGCTGTCTTTCTCAACCCCCCTCAGTTCCAGGTTTTAAGACATAAATTCCCCAAACCTCTGCTTTGGGAAAAAAAACAACAAAGCCATTTATGGATTTGGGGCAGTGGTGGTATGCTACCAGTTTGGACCTGTTCGGCCTAACCAGTAGCAAAAATTCCTACTGGTTGGCCAAACCGATAGTATAAAAAGCCTCAAACATTCAGCTGAGAGGAGGGAAAAAAAGAGATGTGGAGAGACTTGTCTTCAAAGGAGGCTGTTAGTTGCCATCCTGTAGGAGTCCCTGCTCTGTTAAATACTCCTCCTCATTTAGAAGCATCCCCAAAAGGACCCCCAATCTTGCTTCCTCTCAGGCCCCAAAAACCGAGATAGACGCGCCGAGATTCTTCTAAACAGTTTCCTTCAAGGTCCCTTAGCTACAAGACAGAAATTTTGCCAAATTAAAGCAGACTATTTGCATAAAACCTAGAATCTGGGATCTATTGAGGAGGAACTGTCTTCACCCTCTTTCTCTCACACAAACCATCTGAACCGAATTCTTTCTTGATGGTTTTTTTTTTTTTTTACTGTTCCTCACCCATAGACAGAAATCTTGCCAAACTAAAGCAGCTGACTTTCCCCGTTAAATACATGTACTCCGGGAACTATTGAGGAGGAGCTGTCTTCATCCTCTTTTCTCTCACACAAAAGCTCTAAACACCTCTTGGTCCTCTGGAATGCAGCCCCCTCCCTGCTGGGAATCCAGACTACAGTCCACTACACTTCCTTCTTCACCCGTTCAAAAAGCAGACCTGACAACGCTGTTCATTTTAACTCACACACACACAAAAATCATAAACAAAGCTAGATAAAGAGTTTTAGGAGAACGAAGGCACCCACCGCCAGATAAGCAAACAGTTTCCTTGCACAGTATTCACAGCCTCATATGCCCAGTGAAACTACTCCTCACAATTAGCAGCGTAACTGCATCCAAAAACGACCAACAATCATCCCTAATTACTCCAAGATACTTGCCAAAAAGCCAGGACTATGAACCTTGTTTGGCAGAAGGAACTGCTAAAGTTACTCAGGAGGGCTGTTGACCATCCCTACGAAATGCATAAGGCTGGGAAGTTCCTTTTGCAAAGTAACTACTTCTTGAGGAAATGGGAAAAGTGCCAACTGCAGGGGAAGCGATAGCTTCTTTCAGCCGAGTTCCCCAAGCTTGTCAACTTTAGGACGTGTGGACTTCCAGCTCCCAGAATTCCACAGCCAACCTTGCTGGGAGACCAAGGACTCCAGTCCTCCTGGCCTTCCTCCACCCCTTCGTACCTCAGTCTGTCCTCATCCAAGTCTTCTACGATTTTGTTCCGATTGTTGACCGTGTCCAAGTACGAGTCAAGGAGTTCCTTCTCTCGAGCCTTCTCCTTCGGGGTCTTCAAGTAATCTGGAGGGTGGGGGAACAACCAGAATTATATGTTATATACAGTATGTAATAGTGTCAACTCGTAAAGCATTCCTATGCCTGTTTTAGAGTTGCCATAAACAAGGGGTGTAGGGAGGAAATCTGAACAAGCAGGACGGCAATTTAAAACCAGAAGTACATTCCACACTTATCTTACAAAGATTGTAATTAAGCTACCGGATCTTCTGCCCATGGAAATCCTTCATTGGAGAATGTGTTTGGTGACACCCAGCCCTTGATGTTCTTCATCGGAGAATCTGATTTATGACACACCCACGGGGGAGGAGGGAAACTGGGTCACAGGGGACTGTAAATTACGTATTATTATTTATTAGATTTTCATACCGCCCCATCTCCAAAAAAAGGGACTCAGGGCGGTGTAGAGCCAGATAAAAATAGAAACAAGATATAAAAATTATACAGTTAAAAGCAATTTAAAATGATTAAATTAATGGCCAAATTATAAAATTATCAAAATGTATAAAAACAGATAAAAATTTAAAATACCAAATTTAAACCCCCCACGATTATTACTGGGCCAGGCCGGCCTGTTGAAAAAACAGGGTCTTTACTGCACGCCGGAATGCCAGAGTTGGCTTCCTCCAGGCTAATGCCGGACATGTTGCTCCTAATAAATCTTCTGGATTCTTTTGAAGCTTGGCTCGAGGTTCATGATTTAATTTGGGGCAATCTCCGGAATCCTGACAAATAGTAATTCTGACATAAAACAGCGAAAGGCTCTGCCCCAAGAGTTGTGTAGGGAACTATGGGTTCTTCCCAACAGGAGGAATCACAGCAGTAAAGGATGCCAAGAAGGGAATGGACGGGATACTCACCGGCTTTGCCAATGAGAGTGCGAAGTTCGGTCTCAATATCCCACTGCTTTACTTCCAGTTTTTGCTGGTTTATCCTGCAGGAGAGAAGCGTTACTTTAAGGGATTCAAATTCGCACACAGGAGCGGTTCAAATCCTCCACGGATTGCTGGAAGGATCCTACTACATCTTTTTCTTATTTAGGTTTTTTTAAAAAATATTTTTAGTAGAATTTTACCATGCAATAAAAGTAATTTCAGAAAAGGAAAGAAAAAAATATGGGGCAGAAGAAATAAGAACCAGTTTTTAAAAAATGGAGAAATTTTTAAAAAGAGGGGGGAAGGAAAGGAAATATTCCCATTTCAAAACAACTTTCTGTCAAAGCATAAGAGGCTTAAGAAGAAAAAGAAATAGAGGATGTGCTCATTTAGCGGCCACAAGAGACTAGCCACTTGGTCGTTAAGCAAAACGGTTGCTAAGCAAAACCTATGACTTCAGTGTGCCTTTTGCTTTGCCGATCTGTGAAAGTCATAAAAGAAAGGCCTGTTTTTTTTTCACTGTCGATACTGCATATGGTCCCTAAATAAGGCAGTCGCTAAATGAGGGCTACCTGCAATGAGTAATGACCCCTAGTTACGGTCTGTTGGGTTTAAAAAGGCAGCCCAAATCCTATATAGCTGGCGACTGGCTGCGCAGACGCCATGAACCGGCCGGTTTCACTCACTTGTGCATCAACTCGGATTCCCGTCTCAGCAAGAGCTGCTTCTCGTGGATCAGTTTGAACCACTCCACCATCAGGGCGTCTTCGGAATCATCTGTGCACGAGATCCAAGAAAGAGGTCAAATGATCCATCCATCCCAAAGAACCTCAGGCAGACCCTGTGAGGTAGGCCAGGTGAGAAAAGAACCCAGCCACCTGCACCTCTGCCGGTAGAGAAAAAAAACACTCCCTACTCTGGAAAAACTTGTTATTAAAGAAGGAAAAAGCAACAAGCCACCTATTCGGGCTTTCCGGGCCTCCACCAGGACTAGAAACATGGATGTTTTCAAATCTCTTTTCAAAAGAAAACCGCCTTTGGGTTTTTATCCGTTTAGCCAGGGCTTCCTCACCTCCCTCGCAAGCCCGCAGCTGCTTCTCCAAGGTTATCCCCTTCTGCTCCAGCTTGTCCAGATCTCTTTCAATCTGCCGGATTTCCTTCTGGATCTCCTCCTCGGGGACGTAATCCGGGTGGAGCTGAAAGGCGTCAGAGACAACGCGATTCACCACCATGAAGCTCACGGCAGAAAGCAAGAGTGTTTGGCCTCCCGACAACCCTGCAAGGTGGGCCGGCATCTCGGCTGGAATCAGGGGTGGGATTCTACCAGTTTGACCCGGTTTCGGGTGAACTGGTAGCACCGCGGATCAGCTGGGAGCAAATCAGTTCGCTCCGAAGATCGAGGTATTTCCTTTTTTTCCCCTCACCCACCGATCGGCTGTTTTCCGAAGATCAGCTGCTCCACACGATTTAGATTAGCTAGAAAGCAGGAAATAACCATGTGGCACAGCTGATTTCTACCCCCCTCGCTGTTGTACTGCTTTACCCAGGAGGCTTCCCTGAGACCCAAGAGGCCCCAAAATGGGGGGGAGGGGTTTGCTGGGAAAAAAAGAAGCCACACCCACCCAGTCACATGACCACCTGGCCCTGCCCACCTAGCCACGCCCACCGAACAGGGAGTTTAAAAATTTGCATCCCAGCCCTGGCTGGAATCCATAGCCTACCTTGATGGGAGAGATCACTGGGTCACTCGGAGGCTTCCAGAAGGTTCCAAGAGAGGATGGCTGGACTGCAAAGAAAAGTGGGGAAGATTCAGTTGCTGTCCGAGGGCCTTCCAGGTGT
The DNA here is from genome assembly GCA_023653725.1 of Bungarus multicinctus. Lineage (NCBI taxonomy): Eukaryota > Metazoa > Chordata > Lepidosauria > Squamata > Elapidae > Bungarus > Bungarus multicinctus. The sequence continues at coordinate 1,986,564 of CM042842.1, forward strand.
TGCCTGGGACTACAATTCCCAGCGTCCCCTGGCAATGGCTCTCCTAACTGGGGCTGACGAGAACGGTAGTTCATCCATGTCAGGTATTCAACGTCTGATGGAAACGATGAGAGATACTGACCGGGAGCAACGACTGTTTTTGACGGGCTCCATTTCTCTGCTTTGGCCGGGGTTGGCTGAGATTCCCACGGCAACTTCCCTTTCTGCCAGCTGTTAGAGATATCCAGAGGTGGCACCAACAGCTTCTTCTTCTGGGGCTGGACAGCCAGTGGTGCTATCATGGGAAGAAAGAGAGAGAGAGAGAAAGAGAGAGAGAGAAAACCCAACTTATGAGCCTGGACTTGAATTCAAATTCAGATTTCAGCTATCCCGACGGGCAAGATCCTTCTCCTAGAGGATCACAGTTACCACCACTAGGGGCCAAACAGGCAGGCCGAAATAGAGGAGACCGAGCTCTCGAGACTTCTCTACGCCCTTCATGAGGACTACCGCCTTGCTTGAAAGGTTTTGGAAGCCCAAAGGGGAAATGAATTCTCCAGATCTTGTCAAAGCAGGTCTAGTCGTACCGGAATTCGGAACCGCCGGGGAGACGACAGAAAGAGACGGCTTCTTGTCGTTCTGTCTTGGTTTCACCTGTATGTTGATCTCCACCTTGTGACCCTCCGAAGGTTTTGGGGAAGGCTTGGCTTCGTCCTGGCGGGGGGGTCTGCAGAAAAGGAGAGAAGCTGTTGGCACGGAAGCCCCCCCACCACACACACACACACACGAACCACCATTTCGTGCCATGAAAGGCAGAATCTGGACTCTGCAAATCAAATAGAATCAAAATCACGGGAAGCCTCCAGAAATTGTAAATGCTCCAACACTGGTAATTTTTAAGAAGACATTGGCGAGCCATTTGGTCTGAAATGGCATAATATTTCCTGCCTGAGCAGGGGTTGGACTAGAAGACCTCCAAGGCCCCTTCCAACTCCTATAATCTATATTCTATATATTTTATTCGTACCGTTTTATAAATCCTTAAGTAAGGCCATACCTGGAATGCCACATCCAGTTTTGGTCAACAACAAATTACACAAAAAAAAGAAGTTGAGACTTTGGGAAAATTGCAGAGAAGAGCAACTAGGATGATTAGAGGCCTGGAGACGAAAACAATGTGAAGAACGGTTGCAAGATTAGAGAAGGACCAGGCGCGACAGGATAGCAATATTCCAATATTTGAGGGGCTGCCCCAAAGAAGAGGGAGTCAAGCTATTCCCCAAAGCCCCTGAAGGGCAGGACAAGAAGCAATGGATAGAAACTAATCAAGGAGAGAAGTAACTCAGAACTAAAGAGAAATTTCCTGACAGTGAGAACAATGAACTAGTGGAACTGCTTGCCACCAGAAGTTGTGGGTGCTTCTTCATCACTGGAGGTTTTAAAGAAGAAACTGGATGGTCATTTGTCTGAAATGATATAGGGTTGGACTAGAAGATCTCCAGAGTCCCTTCCAGCTTTATTCTGATCAATGGAGTGAAACCCCAGGTATATATTTGTTTTACTGACCTATTTTATTCCACAAAGGAAACTCTAAGCCTTGGCAACCAAGTTACCACCGTAAATTAGAGAGAGTCTGCAGCCTAATGACCAGCGGAGAATCCAGAATCTCCACTGTAACTCAGTACAGTCGTAAGTCAGGGACGGGACCCGATTTTCTAACCATGTTTACAGCAATTGTAAAGCAAATTGTCCTGGTCATTAAGTGAATCACCTGGTGGATAAGGGAATCAAGCTTTCCCAATTGATTTTCTGGCCAAACCTTGGCTGGGAAGGTGGCACATCGCAGTCACATGACTACAGGACACTGTCCAAACTGTGACCCCAGGACTGGCCATGTTACAATGGTCTTAAGGGCGAGGATAGGTCGTAAATCACTTTTTCCAAGCCTGTCGCAACTTTGAACCGTCGTAAGTCAAGGACCCCCTATCTTTTGCCTTCCCTCTTTTTTAGCACTCACTTGACCGGTTTCAGCCTTGATCTCCAGTCTTCTGGGCTCTCCAATTTCTCTTCTGCCCCCCAGGGGCCTTTCGCTGAATGAGAGACACGCAAAGAAGGGTGAAGCATAAACCAGCATTCAAGGTTTGCACTCGTCCTCCTTCCTCCCGAGTCCCAACCACCATACGGAGTGAAGTGAATGACGGGGCGGAGGTGCTAACACACCGATTTTGCAAAGAAGTATGCAGCTTACAGAACCGAGGTCTCCTTGGCCAATAAACCAAGATTTATTGCTTTCCAAAAGGACAGAATTGGGTTTGATCCAGGGGTGGGATTCTACCGATTTGGACTGGTTCTATAGAACCGGTTGTTAGGATTCTGCACAGTTCGGAGAACCGGCAAATCGTGCCTCTTGGTGGCCCTGCCCCTCCCCGCCCAGTCGGTCCTTATCGTGCATGCCCAACATCTCTGACTGCGTTCTCCCCCACCCAGTCACTCCTTAAGGTAATTTAGTTTTTCCCCTCCCAACGATCAGCTGTTCCGATGATCAGCTGTTCCGATGATCAGCTGTTCTGATGAACAGCTGGGATCCCCCTCGTTGTCTTACTGCTTCACTTAGGGGGCTTCCCTGAGGCCCAGGAGGCAAAAAGGGGTGCACAGGTGTATGTGTGTGTGTGTGCTGCATCCCCCCCCCCGCGCTCCATATTTTGCCTTCCTGGGGCCCAGGGAAGCCTTCTGGGAGCAAAAACACTCCCCCAGGAGGCCCAAAAATGGGGGGGGGGGGTTTGCTGTGGGGAAAAGAAGTAGCCACGCCCACCCAATCACATGGCCACGCCCACCTAGCCATGCCCACAGAACCGGTTGTTAAACAAATGGAATCCCGCCCCTGGTTTGATCGCCGCTTCCTTCTCACATCTGGCTGGGGAATTTTGGGAGTTGAACAGGTCCACCCTTTTTAAAGTCGCCCAAGTTGAGAATCAGCGGTTTAAACATTAACTAGGATTTATGGAGATTCTCAACCATCCAGGTCACGGTTGCTCCAAAGGTGGGTTTTTTTTTTTTCAAGAGGCAACTGGAATTTCTGGTTTTTCTTTGATGATGTTTCACTTCTCCTCCAAGAAGCTTTGTCAACTCTGATTGGATCCGTCCATCCACCCACCATCCAATCAGAGCTGAAGAAGCTTCTTGGATGGGAAGAGAAACCAGAGGTGGGATTCAGCCGGTTCGGACCAATTCTGGAGAACCAGTAGCGGAAAATTTGAGTCATTCAGAAAACCGGCCAATCCCGCCTCTGACTGGCCCCGCCCCCATCTATTCTCCACCTCCAGAGTCCCACCTGATTGGCTGGGTCTTCTTTGGAGCTGGAAAGCAGGTTAGTGGGGTGGGGATGGAACGGGGATTTTGCAGTATCCTTCCCCCTGCCACGCCCACCAAGCCACACCCACCAATTCAATCCACGCCCACAGAACCAGTAGTCAAAATTTTTAAGGAAATCCTGTTTTACCTCTTGAAGAAAAAAGCACCTTTGGGCTATTAACTAGGATTGAAACCATTCAATTGACTCTCTGTGATAGGAGATTTAAATCATGATTTGAACCCAATCCATCCCAGGCACAGGGAGGGCTGCTTCCTACCTTTAACCACCTTGGGGTCCGATTTACGCCCAGCGTTGGCCGATGTGCCAATGGACCCATCCTTGATTTTGTTCTGGGGCTCAACTCTGATCTCCAGCTTGTGGCTAGGATCCTTGGGGAGATTCACAACCGGACGCGATCTTTCTGCCGGTCTCGGTGCGTCTGCAAATGCTGGCTTGTTAAAAGGTTTGATAGCTGGGGGATTCTGGGGGTGCAGACCCCGTGAAGCGGAGAGGGCAGGAGAAGATGGGCTGCTGGAATCAAAAGATGGTTATCAGCTTCTTGGCTGAGGTAAGAAGAGGCTGAATCTGTGTCCCTTGCAAAGCCTGGGAAGCGAGTTCCAAAACTGCCCTCTTCCAGCATATAAATTTAATAAAGAAGTAAAATTATAATCAACAGGCTCCCTATCAAATCAATCCATAAAAGGTAACGTTACATTTTTGCTAATTCCAGGGTATGTTGCCCCAAACCCCACGCCGCAAATACCCCTCTTTCCAAACTTAAATCTTCAATTTAAGAAAACCTAGTTTGGTCCAGTGGTGAAGGCACCAGGCAAGAAAGCAGGAGATGGTGAATTCTAGTCCAGCCTTAGCCATGAAAGCCAGCTGGGTGACTTTGAGTCAATCACCAGGAGATGGTGAGTTCTAGTCTAGTTCTAGATTTAGCTAGGAAAGCTGCCTGGGTGACTAAGCTAGTCACACTAGGAGAATGTGAGTTCTAGTATCGCCTTAGCCAGGAAAGGTGCCTTGGGCCAATCACCAGGAGACAGTGAGTTCTAGTCCCACCTTAACTGTGAAAGCCAGCTGGGTGACTGAGTCAATCACCAGGAAAAAGTGAATTCTAGTATCACCTTAGCCAGGAAAGCTGCCTGGGTGACTTTAAGCCAGTCACTAGGAGAACGTGAGTTCTAGTCCTGCCTTAGCCCCAAAAACCAGCTGGGTGATTTTGGGCCAATCACCAGGAGACTGTAAGTTCTAGTCCCACCTTAGCCGTGAAAGACGCCTGGGTGATATCATTCCATCATTCTCTCTCTCTCTCAACCCAACCTACCTCACAGGGTGGTGGTTGTGGGAAAAATAGAAGGAGGAAGGTGTGTTGGATATGTTCGCCGCCCTGAGTTATTTGTTAAAAAATAATGTAAGTAAGTAAATGCCACTGGAATACCAAAGGCTCACCTGTTGTACGCCAAAGATCGGGGCTCCACAGCACCGACTCCCCTTGGCTGGCTGGTCGAGGGCTGCAGTCCCGGTAAGACACGCTGAAGGATGCTGCGGGCTTCATCTTTCTTGCTGTCGCTGCTGCTGCTGGGGACCTGAGTTCGAGAGATGGCACTTTTCTCAGGGACTTGGGCAGGCAGGAGAGGAGAGCTGTGGTTTTTCGCCGGTTCGGGTTTTCTCACAGGGTAGGCGGAAGAGCCTGGATCAGCCTGGAAAAACTTCTCCCGAGCCTGTTGGATTCTAGAGCGCACCTCTGTCGAAGAGGAAGCCGCGGGGAGCTCTGGTGTTGGGGCCGGAGGGTGCAAGCGAGGGAAATTCGGACTCGTGGACACCCTGATGGTTTTAGGACTCCGGGAATTGGACAGTCCCTGGGCTGGTGGTGGTTGGGGAGTCACGTTGTTCTGGAAGATCCGACGTGGTTTGGGCACTGGTGAGGCTGCCTGCGTGGGTTTTAGCCCCTTCCCATCGTTCCCTGCAGGGGTCTTCAAAATGGCGGTCTTCTTCTCCATCCGGTTCTCCTGGGCAGGAGGAACCTGAGCGAGGTCATCCCCCGTGTGGCGGTTGCAAAGGAAGGTGCCCGGGCTAAGCCCAGCTTTGTAGTTTCCACTCTGTAAAGTGTTGGAACATTTTTGGCACCTGGAAGCGAAATTCGGGACAAATCGTGACCATCTGAGAGGGAATCGGATTAGGGCCGGCTGGGGAATTCTGGGAGTTGAAGTCAGAGATGGGATTCTACCGGTTCAGAGCGGTTTGGTAGAACCGGGTGTTAAATTTAGATCTGGTTCGCCAAACTGGTAGTTAAACCAACCGGCTGGCCCCACCCACCCTACCCCTACCCTCCCAGTTTTCATGCAGCCTCTTTTGGATGCAGGTAAGTGCAGGGCCTGTGCGGAAACTCTGGAAGGGCGAAAAATGGGCTGAACCGGAAGTTCTGGAAGTCCGGAAACGGGCCTGTTTCCAGCTTCTGGAGGGCCTCCGGAGCCTGGGGGAGGCTGTTTTTTGCCCTCTCAGAGGCCTGAGAGAAGCCTCCGGATTCTGGGGAAGGCAAAAAATGGCCCTCCCGGAAGTTCCAATAAGCCACGCCCATCATGGCCACGCCCCCCCAGCAACCGGGCAGCGAATGGGTTGCTGGGAATTTTGAATTCCACCCGTGGTTGAAGTCCACCTGTCTTAAAGCGGCCGAGTTGGAGAAATGCAGACTTTAGAGACCACCCAATCCGTACAGGATCCTTGCCCCTCCCCAAGCCAGACCCCTGAAACACGGCATGGGGGAGAGGGGTCAAGGCCAGTCCCTGATCAAGCCCTCCGGAGTCCCCCTACCTAAAGCAATTCCTGTGATACAGCTTCCCGTCCATCAGGAGGCGTTGCACCAAGTGGACATGAGTTCCGCAGATGGCACAGTTGCTCGGTTGGGCATTGTTCTTCTCGACTAAGACTCGTCTCTGGGGGGAGGGGGGAGAAGAGAAAGAAAACAGGGATTCAAAAGGAGCCCCCTCTCCTCCATCAAGCCAAAGACCCTCTCCCGTTTTACTAAGAGATTTCTAAGCCGTCCCCCAAGCAGCCCAACCCCTCTGTTCTCTGTTCTGATTAGTTTAGCCTCGCATTTGATGACCGGCGGCATCATCCTGCAACCGTATATCATCACAATTTGCAACTTTTTTTTGCCAATTTTCAGTAAAAAAAAAAGAAACATCCTAAGATACACTCTGTCAACTCGTAAATCATTCCTATGCCTGTTTCCGAGTTGCCATAAGAAAGAGGGGGGGAAGGCCTGAGGGAGCAGTAAGGCAGACGAAGGCCAGAAGCACATTCCACGCTTATCTTGTGGAGAGTGTAGCCTAGGCTACCGGATCCGCTGCCCACAAAAATCCTTCATTGGAGAATGTGATTGATGACACCCAGCCCAAGAACTTGTTTCTTTGGAGAATCTAATTTATGACACACCCAGGGGGCGGGAGGAGGGGGAAACAGGGTCATAGGTGATAGCAAATTACAGGTCTCAGAGTTGGCTTCATACAGGTTAATGCCGGACATGTTGCTCTTAATAAATCTTTTGGATTCTTTTGAAGCTTGGCTCGAGGCTCATGAATTAATTCGGGTGATCGTCGGAACCCTGGCACACTCTGTGTCAGCTTTAAAAAAATTCAGCTGTCACATTTCATGGAAGGGGAGGGGGGATGGAGGAGTTGAAAAGTTCAAGGTGACTCTGTATGTCGTATTAAGAAATTCCAGTTGCAGTTAATTGGCTCTCGTGGTCTAGGAAGTGTAGAAGTGGGAGGAGAGAAGGGAGGAGAGAAGGTGGGTTCTGTGTAACTGCGTGAAAATAATTTCACTTTGGGAAATTGCCTTTGACAGGCCAGATCTGTTCCTAAATAAATCAACTGGAGAGAAATTGTCTCGGAGTGATCGATATCATGGATACTTTCTGGATGCCTTGCACTCTGCTGATTCATGGAGGTTCTATTGTGAAATATCCAGCTGTCATAAACACAGACACACAGAGAGAATCAGCCTCTGGGACAAAAGGATGGTGTCACGTACTTCGGCTGCCGGAGAGGTATCCATCGCCAGCCTACGCCCCACCGCAGCTGGCTGTGCTTTGGGTTCAAGAAGAAAAGGTGGCCTGGACGGTGGCGTTGAACTCGGGACCTTCGGCTCGGGAACCACTTTTTTCTCAGTCGGCTGCTCGCTGGGCGGGGAAGCCGGGCGCTTGATTCTAGCCATCCCTCCAACTGTGGGGAAAGGAACAAGATGGTGATGCCAAGGGTGCCAAGGCTCTCATCAGGCATAGAAGAGGCACCTCCAGGGCACGAAGGGGTGTCTCAGTCCAGGAAATTGGCACCAAAGGCCCCCCTCGCCCCTCGCCTTTTATTCTGTAGGCTGAGGGCTGCTTACTGAGAAAACCGTCTGGGTTTTTTTCTAATCAAGATTTCTTTTCCCAATTTAAAGAAGCTTTCCTCCCTTCCTCTCTTCCCTCCTTCCTTTCCTTTCTCTTTCCTTCCCTCTTTTTTTCCTTCCCTCCCTCCCTTTCTTTCTTCCTTCCTTCCTTTCTTTCCTTCTTTCCCTTTTTTCTTCCTTCCCTCCCTCCCTTCCTCCCTCTTTCCTTCTTTCCTTCCTTTCTTTACTTCTTTTCTTCCCTCCTTCTTCTTTCCTTCCTTCCCTTCTTTCCTTCTTCCCTCTCTTCCTCTTTCCTTCCTTCTCTTTTTTCTTCCTTCCTTTCCTTCTTTCCTTTCCTCCTTCTTTCCTTCCTTCCTTCACTTTTTTGCTCCTTCCCTCCTTTCCTTTCCTTCTTTCCTTCCTTCCCTCTTTTTTCCTTCCTTTCTTTACTCCTTTCCTTCCCTCCTCCTTCTTCTTTCCTTCCTTCCTTTTTCCTCCTTCCCTCCCTTCCTCTTTCCTTCCTTCTTTTTCTTCCTTCCTTCCTTTCCTTCTTCCTTTCCTTCCTTTCCCCCTTCCCTCCCTCCCTCCTTTCCTCTTTCCTTCTTTCCTTCCTTCCCTTTTTTCCTTCCACCATTCCTCCCTCCCTCTTTCCTCCCTTCCCTCTTTTTTCCTCCCTTCTCTTCGTTTCTTCTTTCCCTCCCTCCCTCCTTCTTCTTCCCTTCCTTCCCTCTTTTTTTCTCCCTCATTCCCTTCCTCTCCAACTGTCTCAGCAATGACCATTCCAGTTTTGCTGCCCTCTAGTCCTTGGATGCAACGCTGCCTCTACCCATGGAAACTCCATCTCTACCCATCCTGGTTGAGAAGGACCATTCCATGGCTTATGTCAAGTTGGCCACATCTTGGGCTTGTTTGTTTGTTCTTGTTTAACCCAAAACCTGGAAGGGAGGGAGCAAGAAAGAGAGAGAGAGATACTCACTGGGCGACTTGCCGTGGAAGTAATTGTAATATTGGGAGACGTATGTGAGGATGCTCAGCCGGTCGGGCACTCTGAGGGCCACCATATCTTCGGCATCCAGCAAAGCCGGGATGCCCAGCTCCTTCTCCGCAACTCGGAAAGCCTGTGAGATGTGAACAGAGAAGGTGAGATGAGGCCGTCCTTCTCTTTAACCGAGTGGAGATCCGTGGCCAAATTATTTTGTAGGGCAGCCAAATCCGCACACGAGTTCAAGTCCTGGTGTCAGGGTTCCAAGTAATAGACCCATAGCAAGCAAAACTCTGAGGCAGGTAGTATTCCTCCAAGAACAGCTTTATTGGATATATCATATTGGCACAGATCTGGTGGAAACCGACTCTGAAGACTTCTCACGCTTTTTCCCTAATTAAAAGTTTTCCCCTCAACCCCAAACAATCTGTCACATAGTCCAATTAAGGACCATGTTCTGACCAGTTCTGGAGAACCGGTAGCGGAATTTTTTTTTTTATAACAAACTTTATTAATTATACAACTAAAATAACAAACAAACACATACACAACACACACAAAAAGGGAAAATACATATATATATATATATATATATATATATATATATATATATATATATATATATATATATATATATATGTATTTTCCCTTTTTATATATATATATATTCCATTATCAACAGTCTGTGATTCCTTATTTGTTATCATTATTGGTGTCATATTTCCAAATACATCTTAGTGCGAATATATAGCTACTACCACTTTTGCAATTTTTGAAATTTTGAGTAGTTCGGAGAACCAGCATGTACCATCTCTGACTGGCCTCGCCCCCATCACTTCTCTGCCTCCCATTGAGTCCCAGATGATCAGCTGGGTCTTCTTTGGTTGCCCTGCACAGTGTCAACTCAAAAATATTTCTCTGGTCTTTTAGGGTTGTCAGCAAAAAAGGAATGGGGGAAGCAATGCATACCTTAAATATTTTTTTAGATAATTGCTAGGTGGCCAAAGCTTCTGGCGCACAAGATTATTACTGGAGAGCATGATGGATGAGTCTTGGCTATGGATGTGTCCCATTAGAGAATATACATGCAGCGGGGTGGGCCGATGCGGCTGGAGACTCATGATTTGAATGGGGGTGGATTGTTGGAGCCCTGACACACAGGAGAATGGAGCTGGAAAGCAGGTTAGTGGAGTGGGGAGAAAAAGGGGATTTTGCAGTAATGTTTCCACCAAGCCACACCCACATAACTGGTAGTAAAATGTTTTGAATTCCTCTGCTTGCCTGGTGACATCACTCTTCTTTCCTCCGTGTGAGAACGTCCTTGGTTCCCAGGGGAAAGTATTTTGTTTTGGCTACACAACCCCAGCTATCTCTCATCCCTCCCCACCTTCCTATCCCTCAGCTCCCATGTGGCAGCACTGAAGTTCCAAGATGGCTCCAGCCAGGTGAGCTTCAGGGTTGACACCTGGTCTTCTGAGGGACAACCAAGACCCAAGAATAACCTCCTTCCATCGAATCCGTTCATCAGCCATTTCTCTCCTTCACAATTAGTGGCTCCTGTCCTGTTGGAGCCTCTGTGACTCAGTGGTTAGAGCGCAGTACTGCAAGCTACTTCTGCAGCCAGCTGCCTACAGTTTGGCAATTCAAATCCCACCAGGCTCAAGGTTGACTCAGCCTTCCCTCCTTCTGAGGTGGGTAAAATGAGGACCCAGATTGTTGGGGGCACTATGCTGACTCTGTAAACTGCTTAGAGAGGGTTATAAAGCACTATAAAGCGGTATATAAGTCTAAGTGCTATTGCTATTGTGGCATCCAATGCCTCTGTGATGACCCAGAGCATCTCAGAACCATAACAAAAAACAAAACGTAACTAAAAGTCCTTTAATGCCTTCAACTTGGCTTCACTGTTTAATTGTTCACAGCGGAGGAGTAAACTATTTTCAAAATAACATTTCAAAGGCAAGAAACACAGTTCAAATTCAAAGAGCCGATAATGAAGCAAAAACCAAAAACAAACCATTCCTTGACAGACCAGGATAGATAATTGCCAACTTCAGGAAGATAACAGGGACAGTCCGTGGGAAGAACGCCAACCAAGATAAACCACCTTTAGGAATAAAACACTAATTTGTCTCCAGCGTCTGTTAGCAAGCAGGTCCAAACTCTTATGCAGATCTCACACCTGCAACCCATGAAGAGGATCATGGCCCTCTCCTCCCGGGTAGACCATGTTTTACCCTGATCCTTTCCTCCCTACGTACCTTAGGATGGATAAGGGATGGGCCTGGGTCCTCTTCTGACTGCTCAGAGTCAGTCTCCACCAGTGGCATGACAGCCTCCCTCCCTCCCTCAGGGCCTGAGCTTCTAATAGTATAGGTTCTCCTGCTTGATGATGTAGGGCAGGGGTCCCCAGACTTGGCAACTTTAAGACTTGTGGACTTCAACTTCCAGAATTCTCGGAGATTCTGGGAATTGAAATCCACAAGTCTTAAAGTTAACAAGTTTGGAGACCTCTCTCTCTCTTTCTCTCTCTCTCCCTCTCCTCCTCTCTGTATCTATCTATCTATAGAGGGGGGTTGGACTAGATGACTCCAAGGTCCCTTCAAACATCTTTCATATTCTCTGGACTACCTATATGTCCTCCTGGCAGGGCCCAGAAACCAAGAAAGCGGTTTGCAAGCTGTCCTCCGTCGACTTCACCCTTTCTGTCAACTTCACACACTTCTGCTAATGGACGGACTTGGCCAAGGACACCCCAGAAGTCAACCCTAGTTTTCACCACAGGGTTAAACACCCCAGAAGTCAACCCTAGTTTTCACCACAGGGTTAAACACCCCAGAAGTCAACCCGAGTTTTCACCACGGGGTTAAACACCCCAGAAGTCAACCCTAGTTTTCGCCACGGGGTTAAACACCCCAGAAGTTAACCCTAGTTTTCGCCACGGGGTTAAACACCCCAGAAGTTAACCCTAGTTTTCGCCACGGGGTTAAACACCCCAGAAGTTAACCCTAGTTTTCGCCACGGGGTTAAACACCCCAGAAGTTAACCCTAGTTTTCATCGCAGGGTTAAACACATCAAACAGGAGGAAGCCTCCCTACCAGGAGCGAAAGAGAAAGCCGGCACGTGCAAATTGAATCCAGCAGACAAGACAGGCTGTCAAAGTCTTCTAGTCCTCATTAAAAGGGGCTCTTTGGTGCGGTTGGAAAAGAATCTCCTTTCCAACCTTGGCTCCAAGGAGTTGCAGACCGGCCAGGCCACGGAAACTCAACGTGGAGGCCCGGCTCCTTCTCCAGAACATTCCATTCCTCCGGCCCTCGACCCACGCTGGGAGCCAGCACAGAGACTCTGGGTGGTCCAGGCCTTCTTCCTTCTCACAAACACATCTGGGAGCCTTTTGCTTCCCCACAACAATCGGCTTTCCCAGGCACTCTGCAGTCCAAGATCTCAGGTTTCCCAAAACAGAGTAAGGAAGCGGGACGGAGGAGGGTCTGGTTTCTAGAGGGAAGGGGAAATGTCTTTCGGGAGGCAGCCAGATCCGGACAAGGGAGCCCAATGGACTGGGGAGAAGCCAGGGGTGAAAGGACGGGGAATCTACAGAAATCCGATCTTTGGTTTTGCAAGGAGGATCCTCGGATCATTGGAAATCTGACCCGCTTCTGGGGAGAAGAGCAGAAGGTGATGGGGATGGAGAGATTGAGACAGAGATGGAGAGATGTATAGAGAGGGAAGGAGAGGGAAACAGGAGAAGAATGGAAGATGATGAGATGGAGATGGGGATGGAGAAACCGAGGCATAGACCGAGAAAGAAAAAAGGGAGGGAAATGAATAGATGGAAATAAAGAGAGAAAGAAATGGATAGAGAAATAGATGAAGACAGACAGACAGATAAATATACGTAGATAAATGATAATGATAGATGCTAGACAATAGACAGACAGATAGACAGAAAGATGATATAGATGATAGATAGGCAGTAGATAAATGATAGACATAGATATATAGAGAGAGATTCATAGATAAATGATAGGTGATAGACGGTAGATACGATAGATAGATAGATAGATAGATAGATAGATAGATAGATAGATAGATAGATAGATAGATAGATAGATAGATAGATAGATACAGAGAGGGGGAGAGGGGGAGAGAGAGAAAGAGAGAAAAAGAGAGATGCATCAAGACTCTCTCTCCTTGTAAAACCTGCATTCAAGAATTTAAACTTCCATACATCTGTACCTGTATTCATACCACGTTTCACAACCTTCCCCTCCACCCCAAATTACATCTATCTATCTATCTATCTATCTATCTATCTATCTATCTATCTATCTATCTATCTATCTATCTATCTATCTATCTATCTATCTATCTATCTATCTATCTCAGCAGTTTGTGGGCCACCTGGATGGAGCCAAGCTACTCTGCAGAACCACAAAACCCAGGCGCAGAACCCAAGACTAAGCTAGCATAAGTTAACTCACCAGCCATTGTTCCACCTCAACTTGGTCCGATCCAGATCAATAACCAACCCTAGCAGCCACGCTGTTGCCAAAACGGGGTTCAGGATGGCAGCTGCTGTTGGTGCTTTGGGCGGTGCAGACGTTGATTAAAAGGTCCTCAACCCTAGGACAACTTTCCCTCCATGCAAATCGACGGTGCTGGAAATCTTGCCAAACTGGTTTTTCTAGACTCTGCCTTGATCTGAAGGCAAAAGTGAGTTCGCTTTCAAGATGAACCCACCCAATCTCCCCCTTATTTGCAAGGTTTGACCTCTTCCAGGTAGACTTTGGGGTTCCCTTCAGACCTCCAACCTGGAGCCCATCCATATTCAGGGTGTCTCAAGTGCCCCAAACCAGATATTTAACCTGCTCTGCCAATTCAGTTCATGAACGTTGCAAACAAATAGAAAAAGCCCAGGGAAAAATTGAGTAATCCTATTATTAAGGAAAGTTAAAGGTGCTGAGTATTTGTTTTATGATCTGTTTGTTCTGATCAAATCTACCTGAGGTCAAGGTGCGCGGGAAAAAGAAACAGGAGGGGAAAGTGCCTTGAGGGAAATGAAGAGGAAGTGAAAGAGAAGAGAAAAACCACCTTACCAGATCATTGTTCTCAAAGACGTTTTCCTTGCTCAGGGAAGTGAAATTGCTGAAACAGAAAAAGCAAAAGTTATAGAGAAACAAGAAACAACAGGCCAGGATTCCTTACTCGACCATAGTGCCTGCCAGGCCAAACTTTCTCCCTAACCTCACAAGCCAGCTTTTCCACCAGATAGCAGATAATCAGAGTTGGAAGGAATCTTATAGGTCATCTAGTCCAACCCCAAGTGGGAGACCCTACACCATTTCTGACCGATGGCAGTCCAGTCTCTTCTTGAAAGTCTCAAATGATGAAGCTCCCACAACTTCCGAAGGCAACTTCTGTTCCACGGGTGGATTGTTCTCCCTGTCAGGAAATTCCTCCTTATTTCCAGGTTGAATCTCTCCTTGTTCAGTTTCCATCCATCGTTCCTTGTTTGGCCTTCAAATGCTTTATAAAATAGGTTGACCCCCTTCCTCCCTGCGGCGGCCCCTCAAATATTGGAAGGCTGCTCTCCTGTGCTTGAGCATTGGGTTGGACTAGATGATCTCTAAGGTCCCTTCCAACTCTGTTATTCTGTATTCTGTAAGTCTGAATGTTTTTGAAGTTGAGACACAGCTCTGCAGTCTTTGCAACCATGTGAAAATTTCTCCTGTAACAGTCATGATTCAGTTCAATTATTTGCAGGAATCTACCTGCCCTTACACAGCTATTTCAAGAAAAGAGATCCAGTGTCAACTTCTAATTAACAATTTCCACATGCCTGCTGAAGGTTTCTAAGATCCAGATCTACCTTCTGGGAAATCTCATCCATCCACAAAGAAATCAGGGATTTGGAAGATAATTGTACCCATATTCACAGCTGCCTAAAAGGGGTGCTTTCGCGAGTATCCTAAATCCCATTGTGCAGAGAGAAACTGAACTAGCTGGCTTTCTCCCTAGCGTGAATCGAGTTATTAAAACCACCTGGAACCCAGAAAATCCGCCTCCTGTGGCATTAAGATCTCCTTGTGTTAATAGAAGAAAAACTAAAGATCCAACTTCAAAGATTTGGACAATACAAGCTTTCTTTTTTTGGGGGGTGGGGGGGTTGCTTTTTGCTGCAACAGCATTCATGCAAATAAAACTTAAACACAGGCTGTGAAGAGGGCAGAAAACAATTCAACAGAATTTAGATCAAATGCCTGCAGGAGGTTTGAACAGTCACATATTTTGGGTAACAACCAGGAAGATACACCTGGAAGACCTATGAGAAGGAATTTGGAGGGAATTTCCAGTCTCAGTTTTGGCAATGTAAACAAGAAACCTAAAGAGATGGGGAATAAACGCATATATACATGAAAGAACGTCTTATGGAATTCTTGGGGCTCAAGATTTTACAGAGAGACCCAGTCCAAATGTGAATAATATTCTGATTTACAACCATAGTCCCAGGCTCAGGGCCGTTCTGCCAATACAGAAGGAGTAAGCCAGTTACTCTGTGGAAAAGAGTTGTTACATCATTATGACTTGACAATGAGCCAAGTGGGCCATGAAATCCTGATTTAAATCTCACAACTGCCAGAAATTCCCAGAAAGAATTTGGAAGTTTGACACTGTCGCTTTTTTGGTCTCCTAGAACAGGGGTCTCCAACCTTGGCAACTTTGCTGGCTGAGGAATTCTGGGAGTTGAAGTCCACAATGTCTTAAAGTTGCCAAAGTTGGGAGAGCCCTGTTCTAGAACAACCTCAGCTTGCTCCAGGTAAGGAAAACCAGGAGAACAGAGCTGAAGTTCTTGAGCTTCTACCAACCTCAAGTTGCTTCAGATAAGGAAAACCCAGGAAAGCAAACCCAACATTCTTGAGCTACTTAGGCACATGCCTGTAACTTCCCAACACCCAGGAGCTGATTATGAAACGGTGACACCCCAACATCCAACAAGTGTTGGCACCAGGGGTGGGATTCTACCAGTTTGCACCTAGAACCAGTTGTTAACGTTCTAAGCAGTTCGGAGAACCGGTTGTTAGCAGAAATGACTGGCCTAATCCTGTAAGGAAGACAGGAAGGAAACATTCTGGTGTTGCTTACAGAAACTGTCTCTCCATTAACCCTTATTATATTCTTGGCAGGACTAGACTTCCTGTCTCAGCTTCTCTGGAATTTTTTCCCCTCCTTTGCTGATACTTTGCTTGTGTGGAGGGACCATTCAAAGTTACAATGGCACTGAAAAAAGTGACTTATGACCCTTTTTCACCCTTACGACTGTTGCAGCATCCCCGCAGTCATGAGAGGCCAGGTGAGGAGATGCGTGCCTCGATGTGAGGGATATTGAGTTGGCCACGCCCAGCCAATAACGTGATCACCAAGCCACGCCCACCAACCAAGCCACACCCACAGAACTGGTTGTTAAAAAATTAGAATCACACTCCTGGGACAGCCCCATTGTGCTGAGACCTGAATCCGTTGTGGAAAATTCCGCTCCGGTTTGACGCACAGCTCTCGGGAAGACACGAGGGGTGTGGGCTCCCTCCAGCCATGCTCACCTCAGACATGACAGCCATGAGTGTTTAAGGAGAGGAGGAACTCTCCCCTCCCCACTGATCAGCTCCATTCCTGCCCTCCCCTCTCCCTCGCCTGCTTTGCTCACAAACCTTGTCACAGCTAAATGTAAACAGCCAACAGTTGTCAGGCCTGTTAGCGGAAAGACGTCTAAACATCAGCTGAGAGAGGCAGAGCGTTTCCATCCCCGACAAACCCTTGTTTGTTTTAAACCCGCCTTTCCAAGTGTCATTGCAAACATCTGTTCTGAAATAGATGTTTTTTTTTTTTTAAATTTTATTATTATTTCAAGACAAACAAGAAAAAAAGAGTTTCCCGATTATTTTTCATTGAGCCGAGACAGATTTCCAGGCAGGCAGTGATGGTCTGGAGCGTTAAGGACCGGGTGGCCTACCAAGGCAGGGCCGAGAGGTCAAAAACTTCAAGATGGCGTCTGTGAGGCCCATAAAAAGTAGGCGGGGCTGGGGTCAGACCGTCATGGTGGCCATGTTGAATTTATGGGCCTCCTTGGGAGACCCTCCCAAAGTCAGGAACAACCACAAAATAACCTCAGAAGATCTGAGAAAATTCATTTTTATTCATTTATTCAACTTCTAAAGCCACCCAACTCAATCAAGAGACTCTGGGCTGCTAATAATTCTAAAATGATAAAACAATTGAAACATTTTTTTAAAAAAATGCTGGTTGCCACCTTTACGCTTGACTTCCTCTCATTTCCTCCCTTTCCCCCTCTCCATCTTCCCATTTCTATAAGTTACTTTGCTTTTATGGGGCTGAAGACAAGCTAGAAAAACTCACCATAGCTGAGCCCAAAATTATTGAGAAGGTGCCACATTTGATCAACAGGGCAATGGACTTTCTCCAGAATCACATTTTCAACCCAAATATTATGAATTGCATTTTGAAAAGTACCAGCAAGTCATCACGCTTTAGTTTTCTGCCAACTTTCTAATCTTCCAGAAGCTTCAGGGGAGATACATTTTATTTATATATATATTAAATTTCTTTGCTGCCTATCTTCTAATCCATCCCCACATGCAGAAACCTAGCACATCAAGGGAAAACTTTCTGACAGAATTCTGTTGGGGATTTAATTTAATTTTAATCAATTTAGGCCCTGCCCAAGCCAGAGCCAGCTTTTTTTTCAAAGGTTGTTCTAGATAAGACCCATTCAACCACGTCAACCGTGATTAAATGTTATTTTATGGCGTCTGAGTTTAATGATTTCCCCATTGGGTTAAATGTTATGTTCTTTTCTTGTAGTTAATGTGTGTTTTGGGTCTGGTTTTTTTTCTCTTTTCTCTTATTCCTTTTTTATATGAAAGAGGAAGGAAGGAAGGAAGGAAGGAAGAAAGAAAGAAAGAAAGAAAGAAAGAAAGAAAGAAGAAAGAAAGAAAGAAAGAAAGAAAGAAAGAAAGAAAGAAAGAAAGAAAGAAAGAAAGAAAGAAAGAAAGAGGAAGGAAGGAAGGAAGGAAGGAAGGAAGGAAGGAAGGAAGGAAGGAAGGAAGGAAGGAAGGAAGGAAGAAAAAAGAAAGAGATGGAAAGAGAGAGAAAGAGAAATAAAGAAAAAGTCAGGCAGGCAGGCAGGCAAGCAAGCTCTATGGCTCTTTTAAAGAGATACAAACCAGGCACAAGAATGATTGCTTTGTTCCCAGCGGTCTTAGCATTCCATAGGGGATGGTCGTTTCTTCACTGGGGTCAGTCACATGGAAGGAAATGACAAATATGTATCCAGCCACAGCGAGTTTGCCTGTTGCTCATAAACTCTTGACTCTGTGGTTGCACTGAGAATGACGTCAGATGGTGAAATTCGGTGGGGAAAATTGGGAAATACTTGAGTTTTCTGTCTGGTTCTTATTGCGAAGGGGACCCATGTAGAATGTGTAGAAGGGACAAATACTTGCTAGCTCTTAAACGTTAAGTGATTTTTTAAATTATTATTTAGGGGGAAAATTCTATTCCAGATAATGGGTGTTGTTATATTGGACTTGGTTCTAACTGGGAAAATTCAAAGTTGTCCCTGGATTCAGAGGAGAAATTTGGATCAAACAGTAATCTGATTGGTCTGTTTTACAAGATTCATGTCAGAAGAGTTAAGATTTTATCTATCTATCTATCTATCTATCTATCTATCTATCTATCTATCTATCCATCCATCCCTCTATCTATCTATCCATCCATCATCCACCTATTCATCCACCTATTCATCCATCCATCCATCTCTCCGTCCATCTGTCTGTCCGTTCATCCATCCATCCATCTCTCCATCTATCCATCTATCTACCTACCTACCTATCATCCATCCATCCATCCATCCATCCATCCAATATAATCTTATTTTATATATGTATAAAAATCATATATATATATATATATATACAGTATATATGAGTTCACTATAGGTCAGGTCTGATAGGCCAAGCCCAGTCTGCTTTATTAATTAATTTATTTATTATGCCTTTCCCAGAGAAAATGCTGCCACCACACATAACTATGTTCAAATGCATAAGGAAGCTTTTGTTAAAAAAAAAATCAGAAAATAGAAACACATTTGAATATTTAGTAGAATTTATATACTGTAAAAAAACTGTTTATGGGACCTGACTTTTGGTACGTCCTGTAATATCCTTTCATCCTTGGCTGTTTTCAGGAAACAAAATAAAGCCAGTGCAGACACACAGAAATAAGGCCACACCAAAAGTGCCGTGCCAACCCTTTGAGGAAAAGGTCAGGGGAAATTTTTTCAATGCATCCTTTTAAAAAAAATAATAATAAAGGCGAGACCCACATAAAATGAAAGAAATGCACAAATCCAATGCAAACTCCTTCCTAAATACACCCTGCACCCCAAGACGGTTCTGTGTGGCATCCTCAAACCACACCTAAAGGAACACACACAGACACGCCTCTTTCTGCAGAAGTTTATCCCAAACTGGGAGCTCCCCCCCCCCCCACACACACACACTTAATTCCGAAGGGCACAGGATGGGGCTGAGACTGCACCCTCTGGGAGATGCCCAACAGCCTGGACATCGGTCCTGCCAAGATAGAGCATGAGCGACCAAGGATCTCCAGCTTTTGAGGTTTCTTAGGGGTAGACTGCCTCCGGAGCTGGAAGTTCCACGCGTAGGAAAAACGAGCGGTCCTCCTTCCCCCTCCTTCCACGTTTCCCCCCTCCCCCTCCCAAGAAGGGGACCCTCTCCCCGCGTCACTCACATGAGGTCCGGCCTGTGGCGGTGCAGAATGGCGCAAAAGGCCAGGCCGTCCCGGAACGAGGTGGTCATGTTGGTGATGGAGACGTCTTTGTAGCCTTCGCACTGTTGCTTGCACCAGAGTTGAAGGGCTTGGATGGGCGACATCCTGAATTGCGAGGTGGGGGGAATGTTGGAGAGCGGGGGAAGGGGGGGGGGGGGGGGAAACGAAGAGGAAAGAGGGATGGGGAGAAAAGCGGAAAGGAGGAGTGGAGAAGGTCGAGCAGGAAAGAGGGATAGAGAGAAAAGCAGGAAGGAGGAGTGGGAACGAGGCAGCGAGAGGCGCCGGGCTGTTCTTTCGGGAGAGGAAAAAGCTGAGTTGGAAAAGAGAGGAGGGGGCGGCCGCCTTTTCCCCCCTTTCCAAGAGAAAGAAGAAGGAAAAGAAAAAAGAAAGAACAAGAACTTTTCTCCGCGGACAGCGCGAACTTTACTTTCCGCCGGGACCTTCACGCCTCCTGCAAGTCGCCGCCCCCGCCTTGCCTCGCCTCCCGGCCGGAGGGGCCGCCGTGCAGCTGGGAGGCTCCCCCGGCCCAGCCCCGGCCGCGATCCAGCCGGCCAGCGCGCATCTCCCTCGGAGGATCCCCCGCAGCCCCGAGCAGGAGCAGAAGGCGGCGTTAAACGGAGCCGCGCGGAGCTCTCCAAACGCCCAGCCCGGCGCTGTCCAAGCGGACCCCCGGAGGCTCCGGATCTGCGGGAAGGGCGCGCCGCCAATGGCCGCGGCGGGGTGGGAGCGGCCGGGCCCGGCCGAGAAGCGCCGGCTCCGCCTTCCGACGCGGGGAAGGGCAGGCGAGCCGCGTTCCCACGGCCCGTTCCCCGGCATGGGTCTGCTAGAGGGGGTCCAGACGAGCCCCATTCTCTCTGAAGCTGGAGGGGGAGCTCGGGGGGGGAGGGGCCTTGTGGGGAAGGTCGATGCGGGACTGGGAAGGGCGGGGCAGGCCAGTTTGGGCCAGTTTGCTGGAGCGCAGCTGTAAAAAAAAAATGGCTTTGGGAAGTCCGGGGCCAGAAGAGGCGAAGAGGCAGATGGGGGAGGGGCCCCCTCGCCCCCCCCAAGGGTCCGCCCCGTCCGCAAAAGGAGCCCCAACCCAGCTTGGCGAGCCCGGCCCGAGCGGAAGCCTTTGCAAAAAGGATCCCGGAGCGACTCCAGCCTTGCCGGTAGCTGCTGGTGCTGCTCTTCCCTCCCCAGGTAAAAAAGGTGCGTGTAAGAACCCGCCCCGGGAAGGAGGGTCGCCCTGGGGATTCTGCATGAAAACCCTGCTCTGACCCCAGGCCCTTTGGGGGCAGGGGGGAGGAGGAGAGGAAGAAGAGAAAGAGGAAGATCACGCAGTCCTAAACTCTTGGGAAGTGTTTTACTAGTGATTTGTGATATGAAACCCAGCATAGTTATCTCGTTTGCTGTGTACAGTCATTTTTGTGTATAATAATAATAATAATAACAATAACAATAACAACAACAGCAATAGAAGATAATAATATTGTAAGGTCTTTGATGCTCTCTGAATTTGGTTGTTTTCTTCCAAACATTTCATGACCCAACTAGGTAACATTATCAGTGCTAGAAGGGAATGGGGATTGTGGAGAGGAGGAGGAGGAGGAGTTAAAAGATTGGGCCTTTGGTTCCAAAATGCACCCCAATTTTCCTGTGGCTGAGCCACAAGGGCAGGTAGGGCTCCAGAGGAGGAAGACAGAATTTTTGGAAAGAAAGATTTGGGAAAGTTCACGCAAATATTTAGTCCCAGTTGCTCTTAACTGCTTGGGGGGTAACTAGCCTTTGGTGGAATGGGTTATTTTATTTATTTTTATTTATTTGCACTTAATAATGAACTTAAGGAGCACCATCATCAGTGAGCTGTTGGACAGCGTTACTTAATCTGTTGTGTGGATGTTTGTGTGTTTTTAGGGGGTGGGGAATTTTGATGGGTGGGGTCTGTGTGTTGGGTCTGGTCCCTGGGTGTTATGTGAATTTCATTGTATGTGTATGCTGTGTATATACATACAATGACTATGAATTATTATCATTATCTTTATTATTATACACCCTTTTGTTGTTTTTCTAAGCTACACAAAGAAGCGAAGGTATTTTACTACTCTTTCTTCGTCCTCCTTTCTCCACAACAACCCTGTGAGGTAGTTTGGGAAGAGCGCAAGAGGCTGGCCCGAAGTCAGGCAGCTGTCTTTCATGTCTAAGTCGGGACTAGAATTCACCGTCTCCAATTTGACTGGCCCAAAGTCACCCAGCCGGCTTTCATGTCCAGTCCAGGGCAGGACTAGAACTCGCATCCCTCTGCTTTCTAGTGCGGGGCCTTAACCTCCAGAGACGGAATGGGCTAATATAAGAGAGACACGTGAAGCACCCCACTCGGACAATGTTTCCTAGAAGGGGATCTTGTCGGTGGCGTATCCCAATCGCACAAGGAAGCCGTGATGGCCCAGCGAATGGGCTGCTGTGAACAGGCCCCCACTGTAAACGGCCCCCACCCAGAACTCGGGGGGTGAAAAGTTTTAGAAAGTTCCTTGGCTGGAGCTGAAAATGGAAGAGCATCCTACGACTTATGACCACTGCAGGCAAGGAACCACCAGCTGATGGTTGGAGAGGTGGTTCCTTATATTACATGCGATGGTCATAAGTGTGAGGACTGGGTGTGAGTCACTTTTTGTCAGTGCTGCTCCATGTCTTACTATGGAGAGAGGGAGGGGGAGAGAAGAAAAGGGAAAGAGGGAGGGAGAGAAAGGGAGGGGGAGAAAAAGGGAGAGAGGGAAGGAGGGAGGGAGAGGGAGAGAAAGGGAGGGAGAGAGAAAGGGAGAGGAAGACGGGAGAGGAAAAATGAAAGAGGGAGGGAGAGAAAGGGAGAGAGGGAGGTAGGGAGGGAGAGGGAGAGAAAGAGAGGGAGCGGGGGAGGGAGAGAAAGAAGACAGGGAAGGAAGGAAAGGGAGAGAGAGAGGGAAAGGAAAAGTGAAAAGGAGGGAGAGAAAGGGAGACAGAAAGAGGGAGGGAAAGGGAAGGAGGGGGAGGGAGAGAGATGCCCATCTTATAAATCAGCTACCCAGAGTCTCTTGACAGGCGGCATATAAATTTAATAAATAAAGCATAAATAATGGAGAATAACAAAAGGGGTTTCCTCTCCTCCTTTCCCTCTCAGGTCTGATTCTCTGCTCCCAGCCAAGGAGCCCAGAGCCTCTTTAAGCCGCCACTGCAGTGGAAGGAGAGAAAAGAAGAAAGAAAGAAAAAACCCTCGATTTTTGCAATTCAGAGAAAATGCCCAGTAGAAGATGGTTGAAGGCCGGCCTCGCCTCCTGCCTGGGCTGTGGCAGGCCAAGTGACACCAGGGGGCTGTCCCCTCTCCCTTCCGAAGAGCAGCAGGCTATAAATTGGGTGGAAAGGATTAATAATACATGCCATATAATATATTCATGATAGTTCTATGGCATGCTATGGATAATATACATTAATATATAACCAGCCTTACAATAATTCACCGTGTTCTCTCCCTTCTAATTACTGGACACCGGGCAGCCTATTTACTTATGGTAAGGATTAGGAAAGGCATTAACGACTATGGGCCCCATCCCAAACTTCCTCCCTCCCTTCCTTCCTCTTTCCCCATCCCTTCTTCGTTTTTATTCCGTACTTCCTTTCTTATATATGTTTCTATCAACTTGTCTCTTACCCCAACTATTCTTTTCTTCTCACTTCAGCCATTCGTCCTTCCTCTTATACTCATATCTTCCGTCCTTTCTTATCATATCTTTTTCTCTCCTCTCCCCGGTTTCATTTCCTACACTGTAGATTTCATTTCCTTCTGTCCTCTTCGCCCTCTACGCCCTTTTATCCTTCTCTCTTCAGTTTTTGATTTTCTGTCTCTTTCTTTCTTCCTCTTCCTCTCTCTCTCTCCCTCTCTCATCCTTCTTCGTCCGTCTTCCTTTTTGTAAAGCAGCCCCGTTCATTGGATTATTAATGGATTCCCAAACAGTCCCGGCGCAAACACGCGGCCATGAATATTTGCTGGGCCACCAGAGACAATCATCTTATACACAGGCTGCAAAAAACACGATGTCTAAAACATTTATTATGTTTTATAGATCAATTCATTCCCAAAGCAAAAAAGTTGGTTATAATGCA